>JAQGAO010006028.1:0-12799 GCA_034697705.1 Ommatoiulus sabulosus
AGTTTTGGATATCTGATATTCCACAAGCGTTTGTGATAAGTGCTGTGTGTAACTTGCGATAATGAATATCTAAAATCATCTTAATTCGTTTATTTTTAAGTGTCTAAGCACGATAAGTTAATCTCGGACCTAATCTTCGTATTTTTGACAAAGGGGCGGCAAATTTAGTATCTTCTATGGCGTCAGTAAGTCGAACAGCAGCCAAAAGGTCGAAATGGGCCTTGGATTTCTCATCAAAAAGGTATAGCATATACATGTAAAGAATAATAATGAATAAAGTATGTCATTTTAATGCCAAGTAAGAATTGCCACATCTTCATGGAATGCGGAGACATCTGCTGCACTTGCATCATTTTTACGACTTTCGAGCTAGGGTTGATTTTTGCGTCGTAAAAGCAAGGCAGATACAGTAGCGGTACTCAGGCTAAAGCTTTACGATATGCCACTTTTGGCAGTCGTGAAGTCACGTGTGAAAAATCCGCACGCAAATTGATTAAAAAAAATTCGCACAAATTTTACTGCTGATTATGGCGTACGTCCAATGAAAAACCACAATCAAAATGAACCTTGTACGTACGGGGCTGCATCAAGTGAACTTTTCATGGAATCAACAACTAAAAGACCGTGCCTCAGCCTCATCATGCAATGTATGCATGTATGCTGATGGAAATCTGCATAAGGTCCATTGCCGACTCGGGAATCGAACCCGTGTCCACCGATTGCACATGTACCACTTTGCTCGGTCCTGTGTCATTCAAAAAGCTTCTTTCAGAGTATAACGTACCCCTAGTATATGTCAGTGTTTGGTGAAGAGAGTATACACCTGAGTTCAGCTTTGAAATGTTAAAATTAATTAATATTCCTAGTATTTTTTTGTTTGTTAGTATATATTATGTATATAAATGTGGCAAAGCCTATTTCACTTACTCATCACTACGTTCCGTTGATTTTGTTTAAAGTAAAAGCGAGAGATCAACCGACGTGTCATCCCCACCTGGATATTGTTCTTCTTCCCCACAAACCAATTCAGAAATAGCAAAGGATGGAGACAACAAATTAATTGTCAAGGTTTGTAAATTTCTAATGATGATCGCATATTCAGACCCAGGTTACACTTCGTTTGGTCATGCGCATGTTTAAGTCCATAACACCAACAAAGTTTGAAAGATTGTCATTTAAAATGTTATCAGAGATAAAGAGACTTCTAACAGGAATGATAGCATTTTTCCGGAAATGTTGAATCAATGTAGGGAATGGATTTAGTAGCCCTAAGCAAAGCCATGAAAATAGTTTGAAAATTGTGACCCTCTCCATGTAGTTTGTAGTTAAAACGAACTATTAATATGTGAAGTAGTCTACTATTTATAAAATTTTGATAATTTCATTGACATATCACCCATCCAGAAATCATGGGACGTCGCCCTTGGTCCACTAAAGCAAGTACCGATGAATCTCTTCATTATGTACATGGCTGGAAACTCAATCTCAATTTTCCCTATAATGATGGTTGGAATGCTATTTTTACGGCCTGTGAAAGCACTGCTTGCCATTCAAAATAGTAAGCGTTTCTTCTACATCAATTTTGCAACATGCAAATCTTTGAACCCATCAATTTTCTATTGATTATAAAAATGTTTCGTGTTGTCAATTTATTTAAGCATTCCGAATGATCGAAGGAAACCAAACAATTGCACAGAAATTTGTTTATTTGGTTGGCAACGTAGCCTGTCTCGCTCTTGCACTTTACAAGTGTCAGTCAATGGGACTTCTACCAACACATGCTTCAGACTGGCTAGAGTTTGTGGAAGCTCAACAGGTGAGATAATGTCTAAGCAAATATTTTTCATCGAATCTTTTGCAGAACTTGACTTATCCAATTTTTAATTTTTACAGAGAATCGAGTTTTCTGGAGGTGGTCTGCTACTGTAACCTGAATCCTTATTCGATCTTTACAAAATAAGTAACACATTAAATATGCCATGCAAGATTTTCATTATTTAGATGTACATCATTTTGAATAAATTATTAACTCGAATTTTTCTGTCGTATCATCAAATATGTACTATTTTTGGGAGCATTGTCTGGGAAAATATCTTACGTACGTGTGGTTGGAAAAAGATGCTGCTTTTATATTAAAGCAAATACATTTTCAAAAAAAATAGTTGGTAACACGTGATAACCACTATCTTCATTCCCACGTGGTGTCTTGTCTTATCTTATCCTTGGTGCATTGTTAAAATTTACTTTTCTACTTCAAAGTATTACAGTGAATGCTAACATCTTAAGGACTTCAAAATGGCTTTAGCAAGTAGAACAGCCAATCGACCAAAATGGTCTTTGGATTTCGTTTCAAAAAGGTAGTGGGGAGTGGATACGAAGTATCTTTGTATAATTATTTTATGTTTTCTGCAATACGGCTTGCCAATATAATTTTCTAATGTTTAATAATTACACCAGTTAACTTACTTTTCCATTTAAATAGCAAGCATGTAATTGCTCATGATGTGGCATCCCCACCAGGATTTAGCAATTCTTCTTTTCAATCTTATTCAGAAATTTCAAGGGATAATGATGAGGATTACAAATTAATCGTCAAGGTTTGTGCACAGTGCAATAAATGTCATATCTTGCCACCTGTTATAAAGTTTTGAACATGCAATACAAACACTTGCCTTTCTCAGAAATCTTGGAATATTGCTCTTGGTCCTTTAAGACAGCTGCCCGTGAGCCTCCTCATGATGTACATGTCTGGAAATTCCATCTCCATTTTTCCAATAATGATGCTTGGAATGATGCTGTTTCGCCCAGTAAAGGCACTTCTCGACGTTCAGACCAGTAAATAACATTTTGTTGATAACAGCAATTTAGCTTTAACATGCAAGAAAAAAACCCAATTATTATCAATTTATAACTAAAACTTAGCATTCCACACGATGGAAGGCGATCAAAAGGTTGCACAAATATTCGTGTATTTCATTAGTAATTTATTGGGCCTCAGTCTTGCACTCTACAAATGCCACAGCATGAGTCTGTTGCCAATATGGCCTTCGGACTGGCTAGAATTTCAAGAACCTCAGCAGGTGAGTTAAATACTTTTAAGTCATGAATATTTCACAACGTACTACAAAACATTCTATGATTTTAACAGAGAATGGAATTCTCAGGAGGTGGTCTTGTGCTGTAAATCAAAGGTTTCATATCCTTTGAAAACAAGATTATGCTAAACTGGCCCAACACTTTTCAAGTCACAGTAATATAGGTACTTTATGTTGTGGTTTTACTGCAAATAAGTTTAGTTATAAATGCAATATTTTGGGATAGAGACTTTTATTATAATATTAGGTTGGTTTTCCATGCTCAACTATATTAAAAATGTATTAAAAGTTCAACTTGAATGAGAATTTGTGAATGTCCAAAAATCCCTAATTGAAGAATTATTATAAATTAATCAAAAACTTCATCACGGCCAATGTATAACCGAGACCATTTCAATTTTAGTTTGACATTTAATATCATAATATACACAATGAATTAACATTTGATACAACTGCCTGTGAGGGCTACAAAACATTCCAAAAGCCTATCATCTCATGACATGGCGAGTATTTAACAAGTTCTTGTTACAAAACAAGGCTGTAGTCAGACTACCGGATTAAAGAGCTGTTACCTTGCCCTACTGCAGAGACTCATAGTTGCTATTTAAGTATCAATAAAATCCAAGATTAGGAAATGACAGCATCGTTCTGCTATGAAGGTTTCGACAAATGGATAGTTTAACTAGTTTACCACAGATCTGCAAATAAGGCGAGAAATGAAAGATTACAAAGGATTTTGAAGAACTTTCAATATGACAAACAGGATGTAGATGCCACAATTGTTGCTTGAGTATTTTATTTAATTGGAGATCAAACATGTTTGCACCGTCGTTCAAGCAACGAAATAATTCATTACTTTCAGTGAAAGAACATTCCTCTTCGTTAATTGGTGAAATGTATTTATCGTTTACTGATGAGTTTAACTTTTTAGTATGACCTTAATTTCCAAAGTGACAGCCTCCTCAGTGTAGCCAAAATTAACGGCAAATTCCTTACATTATGAATCTAGCTAGACTAAGCTTGAGTAGAAAAACACGTAACTTCTTATCAGAAATGGCACTTTGAAACAAGTTAAATTCAATTAGGTTCACCCAATAAGATGGCACACTATCAAGAAATAGTCACTTTCACGTATTTTCAGAGTCAAGGTACAACTCCTAGTATCACATTTTCCAGAAAGAGAGTTTGACACATTTGGCTTGGACTTTCAATCGTATACAGGCAAGGCAATCTTACTGCAGAGTATTGAACAAGAAGTGAACACGTTCTCTCAGGACAATATGTATTCATTCGATCACTACCCACGAAACAGAACTAGGTTAGTTGAGCGTTCAAAGCCCCTGGTTGGGCTTGTCAATTGAAATGCTTCTTTCCTGACTACGGAACTGACAATGAAGAAACCGGGTCATTGTTATTTTTCAGAAATTTATAAAACCTATAAAAAGGCAACTCCAAATATATCTATATTAAGTGTACGTAAAAACAAGAAGTCCATGTCAAATGTGAAAGTTCTCCATTCGCCTCAAGTGTATAAGCAATTCTGCTAAGGCATAGGGGGTAGTGATGAAAACGCGATGAAGGGTAGATGCTTGGAACCACGGGCTATTTCATTGGAGATATAATATACTTGTATATAAAATGAGTGGTAAAGCTGCTAACAAAAAAAGCTTACTCAGGAAGGTCCTAGTGCTGCAGATTAATTTTCAAATGATGGCCAGCAGACACTTATTATTTGGTGTTGTCTGCACTTGCCAATTAAGGGGAATGCAAAGTACATGCCATTTAAGTATGTAACGCTGAAGTACTTAGTCCTAAATTATTATAAAAAAAATGTATCATCTACAAATATTCACATGAGTACAGTGAACTAATCGGAAGCAATGCCTAATGACCATAAATGCAACAATATAACGTACAAAAATGAGACAGTGACAAAAACATTAAAATTTGGCAAAAATGACAAAGCATCACAGCTAGACTAGCCTGCTAGCTCCTGCAATGCCAAAAAGATTCTAGTTGAGTTTGCCAATTTTAGCACAATGGCAACAATAAGCAGAAACACATTGGACCAAATGATGCCACAGAGTCAAGGATTACACTCGTTGATGACATTTTAAAAATGAATCATTACGATTTGCCTTTATCGTTCATCAAAGATCGTCCATTTGAGGTGGTCGCCGCTGCCTATCCAAGCGCTCGATGTGACATGAATGGCACAGCAGATGATTTTCTAATGGGTAGCACCGCTTATCTGGTTCATCAGTAAGTTGCATCCCACAATCCTGCCACGCACAACAACAACAAAACTTAAAACCTTCCAGTTTTTTAAACCCTTAAAGTGAAATTGTCATGAACGGACAATAAGGTAGAATTAAAAGCAAATAAACAAACCTCGCAAACATAACAATCCACATGGAAATCCTTATCCATTGAAACTACGCGTACGGTTTCTTCTGTGCCCTATAAAAAACAAGTTCGAAATTCTGAATTGATCACAAAATTAAATTTAGGACTACCAGTCCTATTCCTAATTTCATGCAGGTAGCAAATGAAAATTGTGAAATTACAAAAAAAAATTGCAAAGCGTACTTGTAGCTTGCAGCCAACAAATATTGAAACTTTTAGACTGGCACTCATGCAAAATAGGTTTCTCATCAATAATACACATGCTTTCATAAATCATTAAAATGCAAAGCTTTGCCATATTTGCTCAGGTTACCATCGTAATGTTTTTACAGAAAATAAAAACAACAAGACTACTTAAAACATATTTATAGGCCTGGGATATATAAAAATGATGACGCCGCGCAACACGACGGTGGTTGCATTTCCAAATATTATGGTAAATGGAAAATTAAGTTTTTGCATTGGAGGCCAATGACAAGCAAAAATATGCAATAATGTTAAAAATAAAGCAATAACAAATATGGCACATGGCATTAAATCATAAAAAAGCAATAACAATACAATATGGATGAAATTAATCCTTTTAAAATATAATACAGTGGAACCCCATTAAGAACTCGCATTTTACGAAAGTTTTGAAAGTACAAAACTCATTTCCAGTCCCTGTCCAATAAATAATATCAATGGAATTGCTTGATAAAAGTTGCAGCACCTTCCCATTCATATACGTGGAGCAAGATTTCATCCAAACTTTGATGAAACTATACTTAAAATTCGTGAAATCATGTTTTGTCTAACTTCTTAATGAGGTTCGACAGTATGCAAATTAGTATCATTTGAAACCCCATAGTGTGAAATTAAAGTAACCAGCAGTAAAGTTTAGTATTAGCTTGAAATTTAAAAAGCAAACTAATACACACAAATACGTATATTTGAGCAAAATACTTGCTTTTACATCAAATTTTAAATTTCAAAGTTTTGTTTTGCATTATTCGTCAGGCCCAATTGCGAGTTCGTATGTGTTGAATATTTGATGAATTCATCAGTCTGAGGTCATGCATTTAATATAATGTACAGAATACCTATGTCATAGTCTGCACCAATGATAAATTGAAAAGCTAAATCACTGAACTAGAAATATTAGTTATACTACAGTAGAAAACCACATGAGCAACCCATATACTAGAATTCATACAAAGAGTTTCATGCATTATTCATGCAAATATAGAAACTTAAAAACAGGATGCATATATTTCCAAATTTTAAGTGTATGCCCCACCTGGTGATAACAAGAAACTGGGATAGATTTAAAATAAATATTAGCAGAGCAGTAAACATTGCGTGATAGCAAGAAACCAGGTGGTTACATAGAAGACTGGAAATTTCTGGGAGCAGTAACCAAAATACTGGCAATTGTGGTTTAAATGGCAGAAGCACCAACCTCGTAATAGGCAACCAGAAGTATTTATTAATTACAATAATGGTAAGAACTAGGTGATTTAATCAATAATTACACTAACCTAAGTCTGGCGCAAGTTTTAAAGTAAGCATAAAACTTCAAAATATAATCAATTTTACCAATCAAGGACAGCTAGTTAGAAAACTTCATGTATTAAATTTTGACAACAAAGTAAGTGATATTTGGTGCTCCGTTAATAACATGAATGAGGATACGAAAATTAATAGAATTAGGAGTTTGAATTCCCAAGCTTGCTCGATATACAGTATGTGAAAAATAGTAAACAACCAACTGCAACTGCTCGAGAGTGCAAAATGAGTGCAAATACCTCAACTGGAGTTATTGCTTTCGAACAAGCTCCGCATTTCGGCGCAAACATTCTGCAAAAAAGATGAGAAAAACGGAAACGATGTTTCACTTGGCAGAAAACTTTGAACTCGTTACACACGTTTACCTCTTTGCGCAATTTAAATGCATGCAGATATTAAAAAAATTACTGAGATAATCCAACCACCACAGAATTGTTAAGTATGTGTAGCACCATCAGCAATCATCAACCAAGAGATAAGGCACCTTGGCAAGTAACATTGTTAAATAGAATAATTCCCCAACCATGAGTTAATATCGCAATAGAAAGAAGACCTACTTTTAAGATTATGAGCAAGTATTGCCACAATCATAGTACCCTGTATCCACCATCGGTAGCAAACTTCAACAAGAGGAGTGAAACAGTACTCTTTACAACCAGTGCCAATTCAATGTCAAATTGCTCTCTCAAAACCAGACTAGTTCTTATGAATTATATTTGCCACAAGATTTATTAGTTATTAATTGCTATGGCCACCGCACTTCCCTAAACCATAGCCCTTTGTTACGTTAAAAAGCAAATCAATTACTAGTTTGTTAAACCCAGTATGAAATACTGTAAGATTGTGCGCTTGTTGCTTATACTATTATATTATACCATTAACCTCGAATGATTTACCCTCGTATGATAGCATTATATCATATTTAACAAATCCTATTTTTCATGGCAAACTTAGCAAGGATAGATAGGCCCTTATAACTGTGCTATCATAAATACCCTAATTAATGAGAAATAAATACAGCCTGCCAAAAAAAAAAATATACAATGAGCTTCAAGTGGCTGGCCAAAATCATCTTTCTATTTGTAAATATTTGTTATTTTTATAATATTTTCACCATTACCACACATTATAGCCAGATATAACATAGAATATTTCTCAATAGAATGAATCTTTTTGATCTTCGACCAGTTTTATTAAATAATTTCCTATGTCTCTCTGCCTTCTTCAGGGGCTTGTTCTATGATTGGTATAATTAGCTTATGTGTAAAAAATTATCATAAAATGAAATCTTGTTTTAATCGGATTGATCATACATGATACCGTATAATATAGCTACAGTATACATTACGTTAAATAAAGCACAAATCAAAAACTGCTGCTAATGTTCTTACCTGTGGTAATCATTCACGCAATAAATTTTATTATCAACATCAATCGTAAATGGAACGCCATCAAGACACTCATTGCATATCCAGCATCGGAAGCACCCTGGATGATAGGATTTGCCCATGGCTTGTAAAATCTGAAGAAAAGGCAATTGCGCAACATTTACAGAGTTATCAAAGAACGTAACTGATCATTCAATCTGTAATAAATATAACACCATCTACCGCAAATATTAAGTAGTTTTTATAAAACAAAGCGAGTCAATTCAAAGAAAACTTACCATTTCCATGATAAGATGCCCGCATATGGCACATTTCTCGGCAGTTTGCTGAAATCCCGAATACTAAACGAAATAGGGAATATATCTATAAATTTGTTTCGCATTACCACATTTTAACCAATTGGAAAGGTTGTACGAGGGTATGCATTTAATTACCAAGTAGTCTTCTTCGCAGTAAACCTTGCCATGCACATTGTAAAAGGCTTTTCCCCTTAATGCTCTCCCTAACACAAATTTACATAAAAAATTAAAGAGTTCCGTCACATTTACAGCAACAGTAAAAATCTAAAAAGTACAGCAGTGGAATAATCCCCAAAACTTACCACATGAACAACAGATAAAACAATTTGTATGATAGAGATTCCCCATAGCTTGACAAGCCTGTCCTGCTCCTGTCACCTTTTCACCGCATGTATGACAAACACCTACAATGAAACACGCAACAATTAATAACAATGAAGATGAGCATTCTTGCTAAATTCGGACATTAGCACTGTAAAGGACACCCCAAAAAGTCATTCTACAACTCAAATGTTACCAGATCTATAGAAAACAACATTGGACCAGCTGCATTTTTTTTTTTCAAGAATGCAATCAGAATTTAGACCTAAATTACTGCTCTTAAATTAACCAGGTGTTATTGTGTGAAGCGAATATACTGTCAATCCTTATGAGAAGCACAGTACTGGCTTTAAGGTCATCAGTCCTGTCCTAACGCCACGAAACAACTGCTACTACATGTTAACTTATCTGCATAATATACTACATGTACATATATTCTAATTGTCAAACAAATGACTGCAGCATGAAAGCAAAAGAGTGACGTTTTATAGTAAGGTTACTCCTCGTGTAATGAGAAATATAGCCCTGAACCTTCAATGAAAACATTATCAAGACATTTAAACCTAGTTCTGAAAAAAAACTACAACACGGGGCACATGTACAACATATGACAAGCATGAGATGGCATGAGTATCACGAAAAAAGACATTCTAAGCAACTTTACATAATAGTTCAGCCTAGTCAGACAAATAGTACGAACATGAGCATTTTATCGTATCAGAATTCCTTTAGGGTACCGTGGAGGTACACGGAGTACACCCCTCCTACAAAACTCGCACAAAGACATCAAAAGTTTTGACGCCCGGTGAGTGTTTCAACAGGACGACCAATCTCGCACCCAAACTGGGTCAACAATTTGGATTCCAGAAGTATGATTAGGCTAAAACCACTTACAATTATTCGTCGAATTATGGGGCTGCCTGGCCACCATCCTCGTTTGTAACTCCATGTTCTTTATCTCTCCAACTAGCTTGTTTGAGCTAGGAGAAGCGCAACTCAAAAAGTAAAAGTGAAGCCTGACCCCGATTGGCCTCTGGCGGAGAACAAAAACTCTGCTAGGAGGCGCCAGAAGCATGGTGCTAAAGATTTGCGAAAAAAAAAAAAAAAAACTGCTCCTAGAAATTGAGCACAACTTTGCGAAAACAGGTGATGTCGGAAAATAAATCTACAAAAAATATTTTCGCTGTTTTCAAGCCTCGCGAAATGCCCAACAGACATGTGTCCAAAAATCGTTTTTAACAACTTCAGTTTTTAATAGTTTTAAAATATCTCGCAGTTCTTTGGACACAGGTTTTCACACGTCTGACACCACCCACCTGATTAGAATGTCAATGTGGTTAGAATATTAGAATATATTAGGTTATTTTGGACCCCTGCCTAAATGACAAAAACGTCAAGAAATGTTTTTGCGAAGAATTTTAAGGAAAATTAAGGGAAAAAAATGCTCAAGTCGCGAATAGCAATTAAAAAAAACTACGGTTTTAGCACAAATGTCACATACTGTATAGCGCTGTAAATTACTTATTTTTGATAAAGTAAAAAAAGTTCATCAAGATCCCGTCATACATTTAAATTGATATCGTTCGTTAATTGAGTTTGAAACTAGGAAGTACTCATAATGGTTCAATTCAGATTATCTTATCATGAAAATGATATGATACCCGAGTTCAATGAACTATCTGATCGGAAAATTGGCATTCTATGACAATTTCCGATCATGAGGCAAATGTATGTTAACGGTGTTCTCCCTGAAGTCTGTGCTGAAGTTGATAAACCTGACTGATTTGAAAATAGTTTGTCATACTAATTCTGCGAAAATAACTAAGACTATAGAAGATGGTTCGAAAAGTTTTGTTTTTTAAAAATTCTCTAAGACGAATTGCTAGACACTTTTTACATTTCAAGAAAATATGTTTGAAAACAGTATGTCGGTACTCAGACAGAAGCGTTAAGAATCGCACTTGTGAAGACGTGTGAAAAAGGGATGCATTTATTGGTTTAGAATCAGGTTTCAGAAGAAGTGGAACAAGTTCAAATATCAAAAGATAACCTCATGTAATCGTAGCACCAACATTTCAGACTCGAGTTGTATTCCTTTGTAAGTAGAAATAAAACTATAAAAGATCCCCCGGACATTCATCCATAATCTAATTAATCTTTGATGATAAACATGTACAAAAGTGAAGATTAGTCAGTGGCATATATATATAGGGAGCCAGGGGAGGGGGTCGCCCCGGGCGCCCAATTAGGATTAATGACGACAAATTGCACGCCATTGAACAAATATAGCGCTTAATTCGTTGGACCCAGCCTGGACAAATCAAACTTTCCATTTTTAAGAAGTTTTGGAAAGCACGAGGTACTATAACCAAACATAATAATTCGTCATGCCAGTGGCGCCCCACGTGGCGTTTCCAGGTTTTGGGCAAGGTGAAGTAACCGGCGCGAGTTATTGTGAAATGAGCCATTGCTAATTATTAAGCAAAAACTTACTCGACAGGTACCATTCACAACTTTTACAAACTACGCCCACCTATAGGTGAACGCCGCACCTTTCTAGGCCAGTGCAGTCGATAAAAGTGGCGAAATTGTCCTAATGACCTAGCAACCAGGTGCTTTATAGAACCAGATTTGCACACTAGTGGGTACAATTAACCGTCCCATGCACTAGTCTTTAAGACTTTCAGTCGAAGAAAGATTCTAAGACAGGGCAAGTGCCAAACTAACTTCATTTCCATGTATCTGGCAAGGCGATTTCGTGGAATATAACGGAAAGAATTAAAAAATTCCATTCCCCTCCTCCTCAGTTTTCCTTCAAACCGCCACGAGGCGACAATCAGATTTTCTCCTGCTTCGAAAAAAGCCACACATTTGGTAAATACACCTGGTGATTCCCAAATTGCTTCCTCGGGGGCGATAAGGCGGCCTCCCTCGATTCGCAAACGTATCTTTAGTGAAAATAGGAATTTTGTTGCATTTTAGCCATTTCTTTGCAATAGGGGTACGGTGTACTCAGGAATTCACGTGTGCAAAACCAATAAATGCACTCCTTTTGGACACTTGACTTCACGACTGCCAAAATACAAAGTGAAGCGTTCTGAGTTGCCCTGATGATAAAAAAACTAATAAATCAATAAACTATGACGTGAGACAAACATTTCCAGAAATTGTCAGAGAGCTGAGAACTCATGGACAGCGCATTTTGAGACATGTGACGAGGTGTGCCTACATTTGAAATGTACATATCAAATGTTGAATTTCGGCATACAGTCTGTTAAATTTCCAACGAAGTCAAACACCTGTATGGCATACAGCAAGGGGACTCGTGCAAAAGCCTTGCGAAATGCACTTCGGCGGTCCTGAAGTGTACAATATAAGATTGCATCGAACGCAACGAAAACCTTGAGTGAATTTTTTTAAACCAAATAGTGTGTCTATTTTGCACACCCGATTGCCAAAGTGAGATTCGAAAAGCCATCTTAGCACCCCTATTATCGTTTGTGTAAAAAAGCACAAGTCTTAGATTAGGGTTAGGGTGCTCAGACAGAAGCTTTACGAATGGCATTTTTAGCAGTCGTGCAGCATGTATCTAAAGTTAAAAGTTGCCTACCCAGCACCTTAATATTTGCCTTGCGGTATCATCCATAGAAATTTTTCTATTTACAACATACAGTAGAACCTCTCTTATGTGAACTAATTGGGACCAGAGGTGGTTGATATATTCGAAAAGTTCACATAAGGG
>JAQGAO010006029.1:0-12799 GCA_034697705.1 Ommatoiulus sabulosus
CCGGAAGTGTGCTTACGAACTGTGATAGTGTTAATTTATTTAAGAATCGACTCGACAAAGTTATGTTCCCTGCATAAATTTTCCTACGGCAACAAGCTAGTATAGCTTTCGCGTTAATTGTTGTAATAATAATAATAATAATAGTTTTATCATGTAAATTACATGTACATACAGTATATTTATTGCCTTTTTCTTAATTTTTTTAAGCACAAATTTGAAAGTTTTCCTCTTTTTAAAGGCTTACTGCTTTTTATGATCACGTTTTCCGTTATTTTTTCGATCTAAATAACATGATGCATAATTTCTGCGCAATTTAATTGACACGCCTTTTTTTTAATCTATTTCACATGTCCAAAACATTCAGTTCTGAGATTATCATAGTTTACATTTTTTTTTCAAAATTATCACTTTCCCCTTATGAAATTTCAAAAGTATCATCTTCCTTCGTACTTTCATCAATAATCTTTTTTTGAAGCTCTTCGGGAGTAGCGATGCTGTAAAAATCAATGTTGCTATCTACATTCCTAAATTTTTTGAGTTCCACTAGCATCAAAGCCGGATGTAAGGTGACTTATGTTATCTTGTCACTTTTTGAGGTATATTGTTGATGTGACAGGTGGTCACTATACGGAGAATTTTTATGAAGGAAATGTACACTAGAAAAAACAATACAATTAAAAAATGGTCAACATAAATATGTGGTCACTTGTTTAGGTTTTTATTTTACATGACTTTGAACTGTACGAATAAATTCTGGAAAATTTGCGAAAGGATAAAAAAATGTCTAATTTAATTTTTTTTTTAATTTTCTTGTAAGATGTTTGAAAAATTTGCAATAATGTAGTAAACGAAAATGTTTGGTTTTTGTAATATTGACCATACTTTTTGGTCCCCCCTGACCCTCGGCGCCTGGATGTAGCCCACCCAAGGCACCCTCGTTGCTACGGCCCTGTTGACCATCTGATGAATGCCTTCAACTTTTTAGTTGTAATATTAAAAAGCAGCGATGATTAAGGGGGTGTGTTCACCGGCCGCGGTGGGCAGAGCCTATGAAATCCTAATGGTAAAATAGTGAAACTTTGGGATTATTTTTCAGTGTTTTCGGCCGATATTTTTTAAAAAATGGCAATTGTCCCTCCTCGGGGGACTTTTATTCTTTCCATTGAATTTATTAGTTAATACATACCATCATCCATTATATTTTAATTTAATCGTTTTGTTTAACCCTATTTCAACGGGAGTTGCAGAATGTGTCCGCTAGGTAAACACTGAGACCTTCCCTGACCATCAATGCAATTTTAGAGCAGGATTTCGAAAAGTCGTTTCTCCCGCAACATTTAGTTTTCATGATAATGCGTTGGTTAGTGAAATGGGCAAAAAGCTCAGACTTGGACTCGATTTATTATACCTTAATATATCATGAAAATTAAAGATTCCATCGTTATTATGCATAGTTATTGCAAACAATAATCCCAAAATTTGAATTTGTGGAAAAGAAAAAATTCAGCCGAAACGTGCGACCAGGTTGCCACTCCGACATTTCCCTAACATACATGTAAAAAGCCCATTCCTAAAATAACAACAAAATTATGCCCGTTGTGCCCCAAGTAGGTCAAAAAATGGTCAGCTTTAAAACGGGCCGGGGGTACTAGAAATGTTTCACACCCTAATGCTAAGTCAAGTCTTGGTTCAAAACTATAGTCATTTTGAAGATAAACTACATTTTCCAGAACAAAACTCTCCCTATTTTCTGAATATTAATTTGCAACATTTACTTATGCTTAAAAGTCTAGAAAAGTCAGGAAAGAATTTTTTTATTTTTAAAAGTCAGGGAAATTCAACGAAGTTGTGTTGTTACAATCCAAAATTCAACTTCATTGACTTTTCCAGCTTTAGAAAAAATATTTCCAAGATCAAGACAATGTCAAAAATGACATATGCTAAAATTATCTATACTATTTTTCAAAATCTACATTAAAAATATTTAATATTTTGTAAACTTTACCATTCACTTGAACAAATTTTACAAAATTAGTAGGAGAAAATTTGAAAATTTGTTTGCAAAAAATTTACAAACAGAATATGTGTAAAGTTTAGCAAATTTGTGCTTGGAAAAGATTGGCAATCTGGAAAATTTGCCTCACTTATCGTAAGGCAAAGTAAGTTTGAAATTTGTAAAAAAATTGTACACGAAAATCGTTGGAAATGTTTCAAATTTGCACTCGAAAAACGTTAAAAGTTTTGCACATTTGTACTTAGAAAACATGGAAAAGTTTGAAAGTTTGTACTCCAAGAACTCAAAAAACGTTAAATATTGTGCACATTTGTACTTAGAAAACGTGGAAAAGTTTGAAAGTTTCTACTTCAAGAACGATAATAATTTGTACTCGGAAAACGTTAAGAATTTTACGAGGACAAAATTGCAAAATTTCCCATAAGGGTTTGGAGGTCAAGCGAACGATTGGTGAATTTACAGTATATCTACAAGCAATAGGATGTCCTATAATATAATAGGACATATAAATATAAAGAATATGATGCTAAAGTTTTAATTTCTTCTAGCTAGGACGCAACTCGGAAGCATTTACTACATCATCTTCTAGCATACAAAACAGACTTTTTTAAAACATCATCTTTTAGAGCAAAAAACTGACTTTTTGGCCTTTGAAACACCAGAGACTCTAAATTTAAAGTCATAATTCGATACAATTGACTCGTTTACAATCAAAAATATGAAGAATATGATGCTAAAGTTGTAATTTCTCCTAGGGCGCAACTAGGAAGAATGTACTACATCATCTTTTAAAGTAAAAAACAGACTTTTTGGCCTTTGAAACACAAGAGACTCCAAATATTAAGTCATAATTCGAGACACTTGATTCATCTACAACTAAAAGTATAAAGAATATGATGCTAAAGTAGAAATTTCTCCTACCTAGGACGCAACTCGGAAGCATTTACTGTCCATGAATTTTCGGACATCCTTATAATTTCAAGAATTTTTTTTTAAAATAATTTCCTCTTGTATTATCACCATTATAATTAGGGTACTCATATGGATACTTTACGAATAGCATTCTGGCAGTCGTAAACTCATGTGGTAAAATTAAATCGACATGCCAATGTCATCTAGGTTATCGCTATTTTAAAACCCTTTTGCAAACTTGATGCCTTTTGAACACCACTAAACTAATAAGCTTATATGTAATACGGAAATTTAATGTGCTGAAACATATATTTTTCAGCCCTGACTTTTCCAGGTTTTACAACACTTCCATAATCAATAGATTATGCATATTAGATTTGATATTGTTTATTGCTTGTGCTGGAACATATTGCTTTATAAACTGTAAATAGTAGGATGCATTGATAAAATTATCAATTGAAAATCGACAACAATAAATATTTAGGTAAACTTTTATAACTGCCTTTAGTGAATTTATAAAGAAGGAAGTTTAATTAAAATAAAAATACATATTTAAGCATTTTGTGAAATTTCTTACATCTGGTGTTTGACTTCTGGATGCGTAAAAAAACGTGGAAAATGTTGCAAATTACTACTCATAAAACGTGGGCAATTGTGCTAATTTGTACTCGGAAAACGTGGGAAATTGTGTAAATTTGTACATGGAAAACGTGGAAAATTTTGCTAATTTCTTCTCAAAAAAAGGGGAAAATTTTGCAAATTAATACTCAGAAAACGTAGGAAATTGTGTATATTTGTACATGGAAAATGGGCCCTGAGCTAACCTTGTAGAAGTATTAATTTTAGATCGCCATGCTGCGTTGAATTTCCCTGATTTTTTCAAACTAAACCATTCTTCCCTGTCTGTTCCAGGTAATTTTCAAGTTCACTGATTTTTTCAGGTTTTCCAGTTCTGGGGCAACCCTGTTAAAAGTTTTGTAAATTTGTACTTGGAAAACGTGGAAAAGTTTGAAAGTTTTTACTCCAAGAATGTTTAAATTTTGCAAATTTGTACATGGAAAACGTTAAGAATTTTGCCAATTTGTGTATGGAAAACATTGGAAATGTGCAAATTTGCATTCCGAAAACGTTAAAAATTGTGAACATCAAGATAGCAAAAATAACCTCTGGCAATTTTTAATCCTTTTGGTGGGTCAGAATGGGGTCATCATATGTGGAGTCGCCGTGACAATGGCAGAATTGTCCACAGCTATTTGGACAATTGCAAATAAGATACAAGGGACCTAAAATAGAGTTGAGCATGTGTGAGCCTTGTCACACAGAAAAAAGCCTTGGGCACAGATTACCCAGATTACTCTGTGAAAAACAGCGCCATCTATTGAGAAAAGGCGATTTTTGAAGCAGTGAACCCACCCCCTTAAAAAAACAAATGTGTAATCAGGCAATAAAAATAGTGTATGTAATGCACATGGACATGATGATTCTGTACTTTTTTGGTTTTGTGGTTTTTTACTACATGTATTACAGTCTTCATGTATAAGTACAAGTGTACATGTTCATTTTAATGTAATTCTGGCATTCTTGGTATAGTGACCACCTATGTACATTGACCAACATTGCATTTTTTTTGGTGGTCACTTTTAACAGGTTTTACTGTATGTATATTCTCGGAAATTATAAAACGAATCACTTGATATAGTTATACGAGATATTTTGGATAATAAGATCTTTTCCAATTGAAGCATTTTAAGTGTAATTCTATTTTGCATTGTGTGTGGATGTACAATGTATGAAATTAAACCACGTTTCTAACAAATATCCCCTATTGCATTGTTAACATTCTTGACCAGTATGAGTGTATCTACTTTCCAATTTATCAAATTTTCAATATCCTTTTCCACAATTGTTACAATCGTGCCTTCAACAACCTTGAAACCTGCAGTAAATATACGGTATATGCATCCAATCATTTCAGAAGTACTTGGTTTAATAATACATGTATTTCTGTTTCACGTTTTAATTATCTTTTTGGAGTTTAATGTATATGTTTACTTTAAAAATATGCTCATTTACTAAAGTATTTGGCACAGAATCTGCAATGCTTAATTGTTAAAATTATGAGACGATAGATCTGCATTTTTAAATTTAATTTAATTAAATTTTTATATAAGTTTAATCGAATGGTTTTATACTTTTTATTGCCACGGTTTTCTGCGAGACGAATAAATTAAAAGTGAGATTTCGTACGACGGAATTAAACTTAGATTGTTTTATTAACTGCTAATTAGGAATAACTTGACACGACGATTAAACCATGTCATCAATGTTGTTTTGCCGCCACGCATTTGTTTTGCTGTTAATTTTAAAAGCGTCGAGCTTCGCCTACAGTAAGTATGTTACAACTTATTGGGGATTGCTCCAAACTGACATTAAAATTTATTTTCATTGAAACACTCGTTTCGTTAATTGGCGTTTGATAACTTAACACGTGATGTAGAGCGTATTAATTTATGCTCGGATTATTTACTAAACGCTTATTCCGTATTCAGCACGTTGCATTTTTGGTGTTGTTATAATATTTCAGATTCTTCATCCTGCGGGATCTCAGAAGGTAAAATTGATCAACGAATTGTTGGTGGTACCCCATCTAAGCACAATCAATGGCCGTGGATGGTAAGTATACTCATAAATCATTCGTTTGATTTATTACCTAACCTAAAGCAGTTGAATGTCAAGTTTCAAATCCAGATTCTTTAATCAATATGCCCTACCCTGGTCAAAGGATTAGTATAGAACAGTACAAAATTATACTGATATTAACTGATGTCAGTGTAGCTCTTACTGGTGTCATGAAGTGTAGCTCTTACTGATGTTAGTACAATTCTTACTGATGTTAGTACAGCTCTTACTAATTTTAGTACTGTTTTAACGACTACCATTATTAAGACACTTCTAAGAAGTAAGTCTGGGTAGCACAGTGTATAACGCGCTGGAGCCATAGATGGTAGGTTTCAGGATCGAATCCAGTGAGTTCCAAGAGAAATTTAGAAATTTAGAGAGTTTATACATGTGATATGCAGATAGGATTCGAACATTAAAAGTCTACAGGCTATTAATTAATTTTATTAATTTGATATTGCAGCCACACTGATATTAGTATAGCCAAACATATCAGTATGAACTTATCATACTGATCAGTAATTCCAAATATAAGTAAAGTAGAGCTTACTAATATCAATATAGAAATGTATACTGATCCTTCAACAAGGGAATACATTTGTTTTTTGAATTTTGAAATTTCTGCTTTAATATTCGCTAAATTGCTTTGCTACAAAACAGAAGCGAACTTTAATTTAACGTGCCAAACAACTCCAACTTTTTATTAAAACGAATTAGTAAGAAACAATTAGAAAATTCTATTTCGTTGTTGTATTATGTAACGGAAACTGGGAACTATAAGCTAAACGTTCATTAATAATGCATAAACTTTGTGAGAGCGGCCAAGGTCATGGGCTAAAAAGCGAGCCACATTCCAGGAAGGAATGTGACATGATAAGCAATTACGTAAGAAGGAATGTGAATTCAAATAAGAAGTATGCAAATCATAAGAAATGAAGATCAAAGGGCGCATACCAAGAAGGTTGCGCCCGGAGATAAAAAGGACGGAAGAGAGAGGCAAAGGTGCACTCTCTCTCCACGCTTAGTACCGAAAAGGTCGTGATCGCTTGGCTCCTCTTGTGATGTTCCAGCACCGTGGCCGCTGCTCGGGCTCCCCCTTCGTTTGGTCGTAATCCCGGATCGTTTGGGCGGCCAGTTAGGCTGCCCCGTGAAGTAATTTGCTGTCAGGTGATTATGTGCGATATGTGTACCGGTTGTGCTTATACCAGTATTCTGGGTTGTTTATGAAAAGTTATGTTATGTTCCCCTGTTGGGTCTTGTTGGCAATAAAGCCCCTTTGAGTTCAAATTGCTACCTGTGTTCGACTCGCTCTTCCTTTAGGTTAGGGTGGCCCAAGAAAGTCGGGCCTCCCATAACCTCACATGGTGGAGGTGCGAGTTTCGATTCCCGACGTTAGAGTACGATAAATAAAAATGCCAACTAGGGCGAAAACGGCAGCAGAAGCTATGGCTTCAGTAGAAGAAAAAGAACGAGGGATTAGTATGGATCAGTTAAGTACAGAAAGTAGGACAGGAATAGCTTTACAGAAAGGGGAGTCTGTGGAAATGATGGGCGGACATTCAAAACAGTACATGGAGTTGCGAGAAGCATTTAATGTATTGGATCATTGGGTATCCACGGGGGCAGGGTTGAGCACGGGAGAACAGAGGTCTAGTCATGAGACATTAGAGGATTTGTGGCAAAGAAGAGTAGGAATAGTCCCAAAAGTAAAAGATCCGGTAATTGTGATTGAACCGCAAAAACAGGATCCCACTATGTGGTTCAGGTCGGAATCTTTGCCCGGTTTTGACGGGACCCAGAACGTAGAAATATTTTTGTCGTCGTTCGAAATAGCAGTTAGAACGGAACATATCCCAAAGGGAGAATGAGCTTTAGCATTGAGATCAAAACTAACAGGGTTGGCTAGGGACTGGCTAACCACACATGAACATAAGTTAGTAGAAGCAGATTGGCTAACGTTTAAAGCAGCCTTGTTCGATTTTTTTTTCATCCAGATGTTGAAATGGATCTCACGGATCAACTAGCATTGCGCCGTCAAGCCACAGATGAATCAATTCGAACCTATGTAATGGCAATAGAGCTGTTATGCTTTAAATTAGATCAGAATATGCCAGAGAGGATGGTTAGAAATAATATAGGGAAAGGGTTGCAAAATTATTATAAAGAGAGGATGAGAATGAGATCACATCTGAATTTATTAGAATATCGAAGGGCGTTATTAGAATTAGAGAAGGGATATACTGATCGAACAAAAATTGGATATAAGACGGGAGAAGGGTTGACAAAACAAAAAATTTTACAAAAAGCAAATGCGGAAAGTAATCAAATCCCGGCGGCGAAACCGGATTTTTCAAAATTGCCCTGTTGTCGTTGTCAGGAAATGGGGCATAGGGCTAGAGAATGCACAAAGCCAGAAGTACCTAGAAATCCCCGGGCCCCGGCAACAAATAGATTAATGTATGATGATGACGATACGCCGGTAATTAAGGTATATATTGATCGTATACCGTGCTATGCACAGTTTGATACGGCTTCGTATTTATCAGTGTTAGCACAACCCCTCGTGGAGCGGTTGGGTTTAACTATAGAGGAAGATACCCCATCGGGACCTAGACATCTGAGGGATGCATCAGGGACAAAAATAGCATGTGTTAGGTCAGTGAAACTGACGGCTTGGGTCTTGGATAGATATATCACGCATAATTTTAGAGTGGTATCCCAACCGGTAGATATGCAGGAAGATTTTATGCTGTTGGGTTGGGATTTTTCAAGAATAACAGGGCTAGATGTGCAAGCAAGACGAGGAGTATTTGTATTCGATGACAATATAGAAGTAACGTTCCCAATAAATAGAGCGTTGTTTATAAAACCTCCCCCATTAGAAAATAATGAAGAGTTAGAGGCTGAGGAGGAAGAAGAAGAGGCTTGTCCTCCAGTAAAAAAAAAATTTGTAGGCTAGCATGTTATCCAGTTTTGTTGGCAACACCAACAGTACTTACTCCATGCTCAGTAACAAAAGTTGTCTGCATATTGTCTCGAGATATGCCGATAGGGGAGCGAGTTATGTTAACACCATCAACTACACCGATGGAGGATGTCCGCCCGGCATATGGAGTATTCCTGTCAGGGGGCGATAGAGTGCGACCCTTTGAGGTGGCCAATTTGTCACCATCAAGTATTAGATTAAAAGGTGGCCAGATTCTGGCATTTGCCGCACCTTTGCCAGGGGATGAAGAGATAATTCAGTTGAAAGATTGGAAATTACAAAAAAATAATAATAAAAAGGTTTTGGAACCCCAGGAGGAAAAAGAATTTAAAGAGGCTTTAAATATCGACCCAGAACTGGTAGGCGAAAAACGGGAACAGTTGTTAGCACTGCTGACAAAATTTCGATCGGTCTTTGCTCTGTCGGTGGCCGAGTTTGGGTTAAGTGACTTACCAGCACATACTATAGATACGCAGGGGGCAGCTCCTGTCTATCAGCCCCCAAGGAGGACATC
Source organism: Ommatoiulus sabulosus (assembly GCA_034697705.1). Lineage (NCBI taxonomy): Eukaryota > Metazoa > Arthropoda > Diplopoda > Julida > Julidae > Ommatoiulus > Ommatoiulus sabulosus. The sequence continues at coordinate 9,106 of JAQGAO010006029.1, forward strand.
ACCAGCTGTAAGAGAAATTGTTAGAGGGGAAGTGGCGGACATGCTGAAAAATGAAATTATAGTGCCAAGTAGGAGTCCCTATGCGAGTCCGATTGTAATAGTAAAGAAAAAAGATGGAACGTATCGTTTCTGCGTGGATTATCGGCAGGTGAATGCACAAACTAAGGTGGATGCGTATCCTATTCCACGCATAGACGATGCGTTGGATTCATTGCAAGGGGCTGACTGGTTCGCCACTTTAGATTTAATGTCTGGATATTGGCAACTTCCAATGTCACCCCAAGATCAGGAAAAAACCGCATTTTCTTGTTGCGAGGGGCATTATGAGTTTTTAAGAATGCCATTTGGGCTTTGTAACGCCCCCGCAACAATGCAACGAGGGTTAGATCAGATATTATTGGGTATGAGGTGGGAGCAGTGCCTTGTATATCTTGATGATATAATTATATTTGCAAGAACCTTTGTGTGTTTTTTAAAGAATGTAGAAGAAATTTGCCAGGTGTTGGAGTCACATGGACTACGGTTGCGTCCTAGTAAATGTTTTTTTGGCTACCGACAGGTGAAGTACCTGGGACATTTAGTGAGCAAAGATGGAGTGGCGATGGACCCAGAAAAGGTGGCCGCAGTAAGCTTGTTTCCAAAACCAACGTCAAGGACGATGGTAAGGAGCTTTTTGGGGCTAGCAGGGTACTATCGCCGCTTCATACATAATTTTTCTAAAATTGCGGCACCATTAACAGACCTAACGAGTGAGAAACGTAAATTTGAGTGGGGAGAGAAATCCGAAGTGGCGTTCACGGAGCTGAAGAGAGCACTAAGCACGGCGCCTGTTTTGACGATGTTTAATCCAGCATTGCCATTATTTCTGTATACAGATGCGTCGTTACAAGGATTGGGGGCAGTGATCCAGCAAGGAGAGGGAGATGCCCAAAAAGTTTTAGCGTTTGCAAGTAGAACGATATCAGGGGCAGAATCAAGGTATTCGGTGACGGAGTTGGAAGCATTAGCGGTGGTCTGGGCCACTGAGAAATTTAGACATTACTTATTTGGAAAACAGTTTACAGTGGTGACAGACCACCATGCGCTATGCTTCCTACGAAACATAAAGAATCCGTCATCAAGATTAGCAAGGTGGGTGGCTCGACTGGAAGAATTTAAATATGTGGTAAAATATAGGAAGGGTGGCCTGCATAAGAATGCGGACTGCCTGAGCCGATTTCCAATACCAGCCGAGCCACAAGAGTGTGAAGATGATGCATACTTGTTTATGCTAGCAAAAGGGATAGATGTGGAGGAGGAACAAGGAAAAGATAAAGAGTTGAAAGAATTAAAGAACAAGGCTCCAAAGATATCGGAGACAGGAGGGGGATATGTAGAATTGGCAAATGTTTTATATTTTTTTATTCCAGGGGATGTTCCCCGATTGTTGTTTGTGGTGCCAAGTCATTTGAGACAAGATGTGTTGGAGATGTGCCACGACGACCCGTTGGTAGGACATTTTGGGGTGACAAAAACTATTGCGGCGGTCTCAAGAGCATATTATTGGCCAGGTTGGAGAAAATCAGTGGTCCAGTACGTGAGTACATGTGAAATTTGTCAAAAAGTAAAACAAATTAAAACTAAAGTAGCAGGGGAACTCCACCCAATAGTGGCTTTAGGGCCGGCAGAACAATGGGGGTTCGATTTTGTAGGACCCCTTCCTAAGGCAGTAGGAGGAATGGCCTCACTGGTGGTGGCAGTCGATTATGCGACTAGGTATTGCGTGGCAATGCCTATAAAACATCAAAATGCGGGAGCCTTAGTGAAATTCTTTGAGAAGTTAATATGTAGATTTGGGGCCCCTAGAGCTTTGATCTCAGATAGTGGGACGCCCCAAAGAAGTAAAGAATTTCAAGGATTTGTAGAAAAAAAAGGAATTAATCATCGATGTTCGACAGCCTACCACCAGCAGGCAGATGGCCTAACAGAAAGAATAATCCAGACCCTTATGACAATATTAAGAACGAGATACCCAAAGGATAAAGTGAGGGTTAATTGGGTGGCCTGGGTAGAGGAGGCCGTAGCAGCATATAATTTTGCGCAACAGGCCTCAACCAAGGCTACTCCTTTCGAATTAATGCATGGATTTAGGCCAAGATCAGTAGGACAGAATATGATAGGGTGTATGCCGAGTTTACCCCAACAAATGGGACCACAAGAGATGAGGGAAAAGGCCAAGGAGAAATTAGAAGAGGCACAGGCCCAACAAAAGAAAAATTATGATAAGGATCGTAAAGTGATGCAATTAAAAAAGGGGGATTGAATCCTTATTAAAAACGGAGCCCCAGCACCAATGGGGGTGGGAAAATTTAAAGCCCCATTTCAAGGCCCATATCAAATAAAAAAAAGATTGCCCCAGGATAATTATGAATTTCGGGATACACGTCGTGGCACATCGAAAACATCAGTGGTGCATGTGTCTAATGTAAAAGTATTTTATCCACGTATTTGTATGTTGAAATTTTATCGTTCGTGTTATGTTTTATCAAAAGAGCGGAAGGTGCGTTTGAAAAGACGCGCCTCAGAGTGGACGGATATAGAAGAAGATTCCCGAGAGGCAATAGGAGAGGAAGTTGAGGTGGCGACCCCTGGAGAAGAGTGGTAGTAACACTTCCTTTTGTTGGCGAGAAACAGTCGTGATACGTGTGTGAGCAATAGGAGTAGAAAAGCAGTGAAAATGTTTCGAAGTGTGTGGCCGGAGTTGATGGAAACGAAAATCAAAGGGGACGAGACTAGAAAGGACGAGATGAAAGAGATAGTAGTTAAAGGAACTTTCGTACGAGAGAGGAAAGAACTACAACGGGGGCCGCCATTGTATCGGGCAGCCTCGTGTCCGTCCTTGTTGAAAAGTTTAGAAAAAGGTGGAAGAAAAACAGCAGTGGTGATTGCGCCAAGAATGATTTTGTCACTGAAATGCTTGGCATCAGCGAAGCTGTTAGAGGTATTCATCCAGTGCTTCTCAGTTAAGGATCAAGGAAAAAAGTGTCCGGATCCAGCGGCTCATGTGAAAAAGGAGATGAGAGACGTAGAAGTGCAAGTACAGCAGAACGGTGGCAAAACCAAGGAGGATTCGCCACAATCAGTAAGCTGTTCATTCTCTTCAGAAGCCGAATCCTGGGAGTATTGGGCTTCGTCGGATGAGTCCCCGTGTAAACCGAAAGAGAAAAAGTTTAAATGGGAGTATATTGAGTCCGAACAATATGAACTATCGGATATAGATAAGATGTTTTCACGGGCTGAGCTGTTTTGTCTGGAAGCTTATCAAGTTCATGGCGATTTGATGGACGAAGACTGCATCCCGAACGAAGAATTGTTGAAGAGAGCAGAAGAGGCGGGTATATGGATTCCGGACCCACTGTGGCAAGTAAAAGAGTTGACACCAACACAGCAGCGCAGAGAGAAGCGTAAACGAAGTTGGCAGAAATTGAAGGATAAAGTAGCAGAACTGGATCCTGAGTTCGCCGCGAAAACGTTTGGTCGCAACCAAGAAGATTAGAAGAAGGGAAAGAATAAGAAGAGAGACTGTTTTAAATTTTGTGTGAGGAATTTTATGGTTTTGTTTTAAAGGGAGGAAGAGACCATTGAAAACCTAGCTCAGAGACGAGCAAAGGTCTGGAGGAGGGGTGTGAGAGCAGCCAAGGTCATGGGCTAAAAA
>JAQGAO010006030.1:0-12798 GCA_034697705.1 Ommatoiulus sabulosus
TTAGACCAGAGGATGAAATGGTTAACAGAATCGAAGGCTTTCGATAGGTCAGCGAAGAAGGAGTATATGGCCTTACCAGGGATTGCATTGTTAGACTTGACAAGGGAATTTAGAAGTAGGATATGGTGATGGGTGCCTTTGCCTGGTTGGAATGCAGTCTGTTCAGGGAGGATTATATTATTTTGTATGGCCCAATCTTTTACTCTGGAAGCAATCACGTTCATATAGAGTTTGGCCATTGATGAAACTAGGGATATGGGTCTGTAATTGTTGGGGTCATTGGGATCGCCTTTTTTATGTACTGGGTGGATAAGTATCTGCCTCCAGGAGGTAGGGAAGTTGTGGTGTATGAGTATGTCATTGAACAGTGTGAGTATCAGGGAGGTTATCTGAGGATGGGTATTGCGAATCATTTCCGGTAGTATTAGATCTTTTCCAGGGGCCTTGTTTTGTTTTAGTCCTTTTTGTGCTGTCTGGAGTTCTAAAAGGGTTATTGGGGATTCCCAGGTGGTATTGGGTAGTGAGGGGGATGTCCTTAGAGCTTTCATTTTGGTTATATAAGATTGTATTTTTATTAAAGATAGTTTAGGATGCGGCTTATATATTGTAGCGAAGTAGGTTTCTCATTTTTGTTTAGTTATTTTAGGTGTTACTATGCTACAGTTATTGAGCGGTATATGCATATAACATTCAGCTTGTTTAAACGTGTGAATACTGGCAGTCTGGCAGGAACAATATCCATACCTTCGACCAGCACATCAACATTGGGTGATTCTGGTAGAGGGTAGTAAACTGAAAATGTTTAGTATAGGAACCTAGGGGTGCCGACGTCATTTATAAAAGTTATGACTTGTGTAATTTTAAACATGTTTAACATGGAAGTCAACGGAGGTGCCCCTTGCGCATAGCACCTGCGTTTGTAAGGAAAGCTATGCGCAAGGGGCACCTCCGTTGACTCCCTTGTTAAACATGTCGAAAATTACACAAGTCATAACTTTTTTAAAAATTTTATATTATGTCACATTTTATAATATGTATTAAAGTGATACATTTGAAAAAATTTCATTACGTAGAATTCTCACTATTTTATATATTTCACAATGGTATTGTGGAAAGGAACCAATAATACTACATGGTAGCCACTTAAAATCATTCTCCAACAAACCGTGAGATTGTTATCATCATCATTTGCCAAATATGTCTGGAAAATAATGTAACATATAAAAGATAAGGACAATTTGGAAAAGGAAGATACTTGTCCTAATTTATATGGTACTAATACCAAAATGCTGTTGATTAATTTTTTATCGAAACCATGAAAAACCACAATCCTCTTAACATTTGCTACTTGATTTTTATAGTAATTGAACAAGTAGTTTTTTTTACATTTTATAATTTTTTCTACCTTTACAGATTTTTATTATTGCTGACAATGAATAAAATGTCATCGATTGATTTTTTGGTATACTGTATTTTGTATACATGAAATAGTCAGTATTAAATTTAATACGTTATTAATAAAAAATGGTCAAAATGAAAATACTTATTTTTATTGTTATTTTGAGCAATACAGGCAAAGCCAGTGGCTTGAAACTGAAAGAATTATGCGCATGTTCACATGGTGCTGTTTTTTTGTCCATTCTGTGACATTGCAGGATATTAATAAATATTAAAACTGGCTTTTTTACAATGATACTGAACCAATGAATTACTACACTGAGCTTAAAATGAAATACCATTTTTTTCAATAGTTGATTCTGCAGATTCAGTGAATCTGTAAAGACGAAAGTATTTGCCAATGAAATTATTCTGAAGTTTATTTTTCTAAAAAAATATGGAAAAAAACATCTGTACAAAGTAAGATGAAGCCATACTGATCCGATAATTTTCTGTGTCTTAATACGTCACTAATGGCGCGAAAGTCACTTATGACGAATAGCCGCGGACAAAATAGTCCTGTGATAATCAACGCCATCTATTGAGAAAAAGCGATTTTTGCAAGCGTGAATACACCACCTTAAGTAACTATCTACAACGTGGCAATAAATTAGGCAGTAGTCGACTTAGTCCAAGAGGCTTTGGGGACGTCTTTAACTTTGACATTAAGTCTACATTACCAAAAGGTTTCGTGATTACTCTTGATGAAATCGATTAATTTTGCGTGGCTATATAGTGATTCTATGTAACGCTTAAATTTCCCCTCGTGTCACAGATTCTGGAACAGATTGTTCCTTTCCCCTGCATTTAGTTTTTGCGAGCATGCAACGAGCCTCAATCTTAATTACCCGTGCTGGAATATTCACAAAATGCATATACTGTACATGATTTTATTTGTGTATGATGGCAAGTTGACTTTCAGGCCAAGGTTGGACTAACTGTAAGTGCAACACCGAAGTCTCATTTATATTTAATACGCAATTTACTTTGACATTACCAAGCGTTTAATTTAATGGCCTTTAATAAAATAGTAAAATAGCGTGTCTTCATTTGATGGAATATTCTGCAGCGTATCTTTCGTGCCAGAGAGCTCTTCGTGAATTCTTTCTGAAAATGACGTCTGTCATATGCTCTTCGCATGGCATGGTGTCCAAACACTGATTCGAAAAATCGGAAATATATGTTTGGGATCGATCACGCACAGTTATGATGTATCAAAATACCTCATAAAGATCGAGGGTCTTTTTGTCTCAAATTGATGCCGGTTGTAGACATGGATTGTTTTACATAAATTACTCTCAAGAGAGTGAAGAGACAGATATTATAGAAGATTACTAAGATTAACAAAAAGATTATAACCAGACAAACATTTTTCGCCCATGAATAATGACCATTTCAATAACGGCCTAAAATGGCGTAATTTTTTAACATTATTTCCAGAAATATCTGTTTGGGATCACGCACAGTTATGATCTATCAAAATACTTCATAAAGAGGGCCTTTTTGTCGCAAATTGACGCCACTTGAGAGAACAATTGTCATTTTACTATTCTTCAGAAAGATTGAAGTGGAACCAGATCTCTGATAAAAATTATCGCGCATTAGACTGTATAGATAGATTTACTTGTATAGTTATCTATACCATATATTACATGTACATGTAAATCACACATATTTCATTGTCCACGGTCCACGCACATGTATACTGTATGAATGGAAACGTGTAAATATGCATGTATGATCATACTCTTGTAATTAATGTCATTGTCAAGTTGCTATCTGACAATTCTATTATTTCACATATATGGGTAAAAATGCTTTGAATGATTATTTCAGGCGCTTACCACTTTACGTACAACTACAAGGTGAGGCGTTCGTCTGTAAAGTCTTGTTGCGCCTGCGACCTGCTGCCTGCAATACGCATTCTGTGTGTTCTTACCCATATGTAGGCCTACCACTAATATTACAATTCGATTCCATCTCATCACGTTCAGTCCATAAATTATATAGTATTGTTGTGTGTTGTTTGATCCGAAAACAGACTTATGCCTCACCTTGTAGTTGTACGCAGAGCGGTAAGCGCTTGCAATAAGCATTCAATGTATTCTTAGTCTAAGGCTGAAATCAGATCAGACCCCCGCTTTGTAAGTGACGCAACTCCAAATTTTTCATTTTGAGATAAAAAATGTTTAATGCATTGGAATTATGCATTGTAATGCATGATGTAATAAGGTGACAATTCTAACATTTAGCCAAAGCTAGCGTTGATTTGGGTCACTTCTAAAGCGAGCGTGTGAAAAGTGCAGTTTTTTTCAGTAAATTCTTAAGAAATCTTCGTATATGATATCAGAATTAATGGCCATGTTGATCGAGAGGTGAATGGTGATAAATTCAATATATACTATACATGTATACTGAATTCTTTTATTTCACATACATGTACATGTACTTTGATATAAATGACATATTATGGCAGATATTGTTTATTTGATCATATATGGCATACAACTGCATATCATACTTGCCAAAACATGTCCATACATCACGATACATATGAGAGGCCCAAGTGCTGAAAGTAAAAAAGAACGAAACTGGAGACTTTCTATTGACGTACTTGTATACGACGTGCCTTTATTACTAATAAATATTGTTTGTTTCTCGTCGAAATAGCGATTTTGACAAAATACACGTATAAGACCATCTTCCGGCATTCGATTAAGTCGAAACTGGATCGACATTGTACCTACATGTATATGGGGTTTTCTTAAGCTAGGTAGAGATAACGTGCTAATCACATTCCAACATAAGCTGATTTAGCACTATCTAACCGCAAGGCTGTAGACTGTCGCCTAGACCTCATCCCAATGTCTCCATCAGTGTCATCCGATTCTGTCTTGATGTCCATTTTTTCTACAACCAGCTTTAGGAGATTTTTCATTTCCTCAACCGTGGAAGAGACTTCTATCAGCCTATGTTTCAAAACAGATTTCAGGAACACTTTCTCCTTTTTTCAACATAGAAATTGTATGCTAAGGCCGTCACTCACTTTCTGTTGCTCTTCCTTAGCTCATCGTTGATGTTTTCTGAGTTCGCCCCTTGGGAGTTACTGCTGTCGTGGTGTTTGTGCGAGGTGTCCGTGGAGTAAATAATGTCTGCTACTCTTCGGACGATTGGCCAAAGCTGCACGAAACACAAAATAAGATGCCAGATGTATTTTAAATGGCATATTAGGATTTAGCTTTTTAAGTAACGTGTACTTTAATCGTTGAATAATAACTTGCTGCGCAAGTCTTACCCAGGTAACTTTTTCCGCAGCAACTATGTTGGGGTAGTCTACGATTTCTTCCATGTCCACCTTTTCCAGAATGAAGGAAGGAATTTTTCGTTCCAGTTCAGTGTGCATGTCAACCTGAAATGGATTTCTGAATTGAAGACGGCAGTAATAGATCTTCTAAAATCTAGATTCTTATACATCATTTCTAATTAAAGTTAGGGTTCCTAATTGGTAAATAGCGGATAATTCATTTCCCAAATGTATTCCTTATCGCCAAACGTGGTTTCACTTGCTCCCACGGTTTTGATATTTAATTACACCCTTCTAGAATGCTTCCATATTTTGAAGTTGCTCAAATCCTTGTTCCCTTTTTAATCTCTGCAGTGTTCTCATTAGCTTCCTTACTTGAAAGAGTGCTATCCAGTTTTGCCCCGGCTTTTTTACCCTGTTTCCAAATCATGGCCCCCACATTCAAAAGCTGGCCTCCTGGCCAGGATATTTATCTTCGTTTCTAGAAGAAATTCGCACATAATGGCCGTCACAAGGAGGCGATTTATATCTCGAAACATATTTCCTAGTGTGTTGGGAAGAATTTCCATCGGAAACACATTTGCAGAATAGAAAATGATCCTATTCTGAGAAACTTTTTTGTGGAAAGAAACTGACGTCATTGGTTTTACAGTCATGCGCACAAGATTCCTTCTGTTGGACATCCAATCAGGAAATGCGTATGTCATGGTGTCCGTAAACTTTTTCGCCTACAAATGTTCCCTAACAAAATATCGCCAGCTAAATATATCTGAATACAACTGATACCTAAGGAAAATTGTTCCCCAACATATAATCGCGAGGGAAATTTATTCCCCAACAATAAATCGCCATTGCCACGTAGCAAGCTGACAAAAATGACGTTTATTTTTCCTCCAAAAAATACCTCTTCAGAAGCTGGTCAGAAATCACGTCACTTATTGGCCATTTTCTTCTTAATCTATAAATGTCGTCAAAAGTAGGAACATTTTTTACTTTGTCTTTCTCTGAATTAAGGGGATAGTTTTGGAGTTTATGATGTTCGAAAAATGGCCGATTTTTGTCCAAAAAAATTACAGCAGTTGGCTGTCATTGCTTTAGGAACAGACTGCATGGTGTTATTGCGATAATTTGGGGTGGGGAACAATTGTTGGCGAACAATTTTCCGGGAATCAAATGTCGTATGATAGTAGGAAGTTAGTTTACCTACGTTTCCCTTTGAAACAGTGCTGTTATATACTGTATGGATATATTCTGAAATGATCGCTCCATGTGTGCAGCAACAGGATATTATTTCAGTTGAATTAACTTTTCTGCAATTTCACGCAATTGATTTCCGGATATAACTTTTCTCGAGTAGGGCGGCCTTAAGTGTGGCTGTTTTGGTTGAAAAGTTGACATTAATTTTTGAAAATGTACTTATTAAACAGAACTTTATAGTTCCTGTTGTGCCCTGACTTGACCTCTAAATTAACTTTTAGAGACAATATCCCTGTTGACAGTTCAGTACATCATTTGCATTTTTCTAATGACTTGCTTGTCATACAATTGAACAGTATATTTTACAGCATTTGTGCGCCTCTAATGAGCATTATTTAAAAAAAATTGTTTTAGTTACCTGCATGGCGATACGCTTCAGGTGGGCGTTTTTTCGAACTCCTTCGATATCTCCAACTGCCAAGCCAATCTGTTCAGGAGAAAACATTTTAAAGTTAGGCAACATTATGTTAAACGAGCGAAAATTTGGCTTTGTTTTTTCTTAATATCATATTTACCAAGAGGTTCACTAGCAGAATTGGCATAAGAACCATAAAAATGATTAGAAAGCCTAGGTTGAATACTGGAAGGTCGTGAAAGGTCGACGTTTCATCAAAATTTGGACTGTTGAAGGTTTCCATGAAATCGAACTCGCCGAGCATCATTGTAAACACGCGAATGAAGGAAATCGGAAAGTTGAGAAAGCCCAGATTTAGCTGAAAAAAAATCGAAATGTGAGTGTTGAAAAGTAGTTTCGAACATATTGGTATTTAATTGGTCTTAGTTGCTCATGTTTAAATGTTTTCAGTAGATCTGAAATCTAGGAGATTTGCTGAAGTGCTTAACATATTGCTTCCTTAAAATATAACACCTTTCCTGGAAACAGGGAATTTTTTTATTAAATAATAATTGCTTCATACTTTAATTTATTATTACATGTGCATTTTATACTGTACATGTATTTGTTTACCATACTGTTTTATAACATATTTGCAATAATTTGCAGCATTTTTTAAAAGGAAAAATGGTTGTTCTTTGTCTCTGTTAATATAATTAGTTTAATATTTTTAGAAAATAAATATATTTTTTCTAAAATAGCTAATTTTCTCTCTATGGATGATTTTTTCATTTAAGTTTTGTTCGGCATATTGTTTTCTCTAATCTTGATATTATTTTCTGCAATATCTAAAAAAAAGGGTAAATTATTTGATAAAATTGAAATATTGTTGTGGTGAAATTTCGTCATTATAAAAAACTTTTCTGTAATGATTTCATTAGTTGTTACAACCTAATCACTAAATTACCAAACGACTAGCCTGGCACCAATAGCTTTATAGTAGTGAAGTTGTTTATTTTTCAATTATTATACCTTCATTTGGAAAAAACAGAAACATATAGGTACAAATTAAGTTTGTTTTATTCACTTATTTTCTGTTTAAAAATCCGGACATTCCATAGACATTATCCTTTCTAGTGGAATAATTGTGGCACATTTTTTAAAATGTTAGCTTTCATGCTATTTTTGGACAGTTTTTAATAACAGTTTCAACCAATTTGATTTTGAAATGGAAACTTTACCAGGAACGTTTTTCGTCAGTTGCAAAGTTTTGTTTTAGAAACGCATTTCATACTTGTAACTGGACGCTTAATTCCAAATCTCTGATGCTCATATTTTTATATATTGTTTAATTATTAAGATTTTATAGTTCAAATTTCATCAAATGGATCAAATTTAAACCATTGTTATATTACTGTATGTGGGTTTATTTATTCTTCAGCATTTGTTGAACTCCTAAGAAAAATCTAGACTATATTTCCTGGAATGTCCAAAACTAAGTCGTTTTAGTACAAAGTGACGATTAGATCATAGCTTTTCCATATCTGACCATAATATTACTAAGCTTGTTAAGGAACGTTGCGTTCAGTTTATTTTCTCAATCATGTTTCGATCACGTTTTTCTCGTTATAACAAAGTTTTCTGATCCTGAGTTCGGCACGTTTTTCTTACCCGAAATAATAAGATATGAAATGCCAAGCCAAAAGCAATTAAAAGGATAGAGAAGATGAGCAGGGCCTTCACCAGTGTTTTCAGGATTTCTAAGAACATGACCACATAAATGCCAACCATGTCGAATCTGAAATAAATAAAAGAAGATTTTATGCTTTTCTTTCATAATCAAGCAGCAGATATTAAAAATGTCTAGATTTGCAAAAATCAATGTTGTTGGGATAAAAGAGCTGCAAATTGAACAATTTGCTATTTAATGTACAGGCAACCCTCGCTTAATGAACATGATTTGTTCCAAGTAACTTGATTCATTCCCTGCTTGATTAAACTTAAAGTTTTAAACGTAGGTTTTTGAGAAAAATATGGTGAACTGTGTTTGTTTTCTTCTGAACAAACATACTCGAATTCACTGTTATTGAATTAAATGAAGCACACAAAGTATATAACTTTACCAAGTAAGCTCTACTTTTCAAATTAAGCCCTGTTTATGGGCATAAACAGGATTTCACCAGACCTGGAAAACCTTGAAAATGTCTGAAAATCCAGGAAAGAATAATTTGTTTTGAAAATGTCAGGGAAATTAAATGTAGTAATTAATGTTGTCACATTCAAAAATTTATGGTTTCAGGAGGCTAGCTCAGGGCCCAATTCAAAACATTTTCAACCTTTTCCGAGGAAATATTTGCAAAATTGTCAACCTTTTCCGTGGACAAACTTGCAACATTTTCCACGTTTTCCGAGTACAAATTTTCAAAATGTTCAACAGCTTCCTAGCACAAATTTTACAAATGTTCAAACTTCTGGTAGTATAAATTTGCAGGATTTCCAAACTTTTCCAGCTCAAATTTGCATCATTTTAAAGTGTTTTCTAGTACAGATTTGCGAAATGTTCAACGGATTCCGAGGACAAATTTGTCAAATTTTCATAAGTTTTTTCTACTAATTATTTGAAAATTAAAATTTTTTTCTTGATTTTGTTAAATTTGAAAGTTTTCCAAATTGTCAAATTTAACATTGTCATTGGTTAAGGACGTTTGGTTGAAACCCTTGAAAAGTCGGGAGAATTGTAAATAAAATTTCTGGGTTAACCCTGATAAATGCCAATCGCATCCTGTGAACCAGGCAGTTTACATGCATGCAAGTTAGAAATGTTCGTAAAAGCGGAAATCTCTGTTTGCAACTTGAGGAATAGGGTAGAAATAGGAATGCTGATGAATGTGAATTGTTCGTAAAGCGAGGTTTGCCTGTTTTTCTGTTAAAAAACAGATGTTTTAAAATTTCGTACCTCTGTAAATGCAAAAGAAAATTAAACCAAGCGATGAAAACCGCGACGGAGGCATTCTCCAGCTGGTTTCTCATGAAACCGCAGTTGAAAACTGGAACCACCATCATGAATGAGGAGACGTACAGCCCCCATTCCAGGTAGTTGACGGGATCCAGTAGATATTTGATGCCCTGAAATAAATCCAAAAAGGGTAACGCCCACTGACTCCACGGGGATTTTTTCCCCTTAAATTATGAATCTTAATGTGGATGAATTTATTTTGTACTTGTTGATAAAATTGCACCAGCTCTTTCAAGCCGTTCAGGATTGCTGTACAGAGAACGGCCAAAGCAGCGATGTAGAGCGGTCCTTTAATGTTTATCTGTGGAAAGGAACCAGCAACAAGAAGAATTGTTGTGAATGGAACTTATGTATGCGTGTTTCGAATAAAAATGTGAGAAACGTGGATGTCTTTGATCGGCTCTTTAATTTTGTACTTAAAAAATCACTTTAGGATGACATTAGGAAAGAACCGGAAATGTTACCATAACCAAAAATAGGACAATACATTATTTCATGTATGGCCATACCTTTTCCAGACATAACTAATTTCTGGAATGTCCTTACATAATTCCATTTATGATTTTTTTATCTGGGAATAATATTCGTGTAGTTATACAGTATATAGCTGATTGCCGAAAAAACTACAAGTTGACGACCTTGCATTATTTAAAAAAAGCTGTGCGATGATAATTCAAAAATGACTAGTTTAGTATTTTTGATTGTAAAAAGACTTAGGTTTCTTTGTAAAACACAATGAACGGACAGGTTTGTCGCATTTCTGAAGTATATCCGGGAACTGAACAGTGTGTCATTGAGAAAGCTTTTCAAAGAATCGTTTGTCTTTGTTTGGCTAAATTGTGCTTTTAAAGAGCACGTTTTTATTCGTTTATATGCACATTTTATTATGATTAAATGTTTGATTTTCGGATGTTTATATACATGTAAAGTCAAGAAACTTGAAAAACGTTTTCCGAAGACAAATTTGCAAAATTCTCCACGTTTTCCGAGGAAAAAATTGCAAATTTCTCCGCGTTTTATAAGTACCATTTTCAAAATTTTCAAATTTTCAAAAGAATTCCATGCAATTTTTTTTTAAAAAAAATGAAAAAAAAAATTATTTTAATTTTGAAAATTTCTTTAGTAAATTTTTAAAAATATTTTACTGTGTTGATTTTGGAAAATATATCAATTTTTGACATTATCATTGGTCAGGGAAAGTTTTTTTTTAAAACCTGGAAAACTCATTAAAAAGTCAAGATAGTTGAAAATGAAATTTATGGAGGAACCCTGATGTATGTTCTGTTGGTCGGTGGGCTAATTGTAGCCCAAAAAAAGGAAATAAATATGTGTACGAAGCCTGAATTTTTTTTCCCAGAGAAATATTGAAATAATTTTGAATCAACTATTAATAAAAAAAGTCATTCTTTGCAGACTATCTGAGATTCTGATTATTCGGAGATGTTAATACACCGACCACCTCAGATCATCGATAGAATATTGACTGTAGGTCTACTTTATAATTGGATTGTCACCTTGTCAGAACTTCCATTTGTAAGAAGTTTAGTTTTTAAGTAAAACATTTGTCCTCACAAGTTTAGTTCTTGAGGTTTTAATCTTAAAAGTATGGCACGTAACACTTTGGATGATGACATGCTTTTTTGTAACGCTTTTAAACCTATTGTTCTGGTTTTTTTTTATATTGTTTGAATAATTTGTATGCCTTTGCCCCTTTTGAGTTTCATCGTTAGTTCCGTTTTTGAAATGGAACTCAAAAGGGGCAAAGAGAACAAATTCGTCTAAAAAATAGAAGCCTTCCGATTTTGAGCCAGTTAGGACGTTTTCAGCTATTTTGCCAGTAAATTTGGTAAATTATTATTGCTACTAACGAAAGCTTTAAGTTCAGTGCTCCAATAGTCACAGTGTTCCATAACAACAACGAAAGTGAAAGATCAAACTGAATTTTGTGGGAATTTCGGGACTTACATTTTCGCAGACGTCCAAACTGATATAGAGAACTTGTTTATCCATGGCGTTGGTATAGTTGTTATTGCGGGCAAGCTTGTCCATTTGTTCGTTAATTTCCATTATTAGAAATGACGCCACCGAAGTCAACAGTGCCATGAATATGATGTAGAGCGCTACATTGACTGTGTGAAAGTACATTCCATATGCAGTCCTGTACATGAAAAGTATTATTCTCAAGTCAGTATAATCTTACATGTATATATTTAAAGATGTCACTTTAATTCTTATGTTTATATCGTTCTCCTTTTTGTAGTTGTATCTGTATATGTGTGGCTATTTTAATTAAGTTTAGATTATTTGGTATTTTGTTAGTTCTAAAAGTCCAGATCGAATTGATGACATTTTTTGCATAAACCACGATCATTTTCTCTTACTTTTTCACCAAAACACTTTATAAGAAATTTGCTTGTATGAGAATTTACTTTTTAAATTTAGCTCGTATAGTGTAAAGTATATCTAAATGTACATGTACTGTAGTCTGTATATTTTTATTATTTTTATTATTAACTGTATGTTATAATATACCACAAAAGACTGCTATTAAATCTTATTGTTTCAATTTAGAGAAAAAATACATGAAAGTTTGAAATGATTTTAAGAAAAATAGCTGCTTAATTGTATTCAGTAATTCATTATGGAATTGAACATTTCTGGCAATTACGAGTACATTCGTAATTTCCATTGGTTTACCATTTCATTTCGATGTACTTTTGGCAAACTTCGTGTACAAGAAGATCAAGGCGATGGTGGCGCACCATAATCTGCACAAAAAAAAAATTAACAACATTAGCGGTACTCAGATAATTTACGAATGTGGCTGTAAATCTCCGTAACCAGACTGGTTTACGGTCTCGTAAAGTGTTGCGCGAAATTTCAAATAAATTATTAGCCGTAATGCCGAAATAGCCGTAATAGCCGAAATAGCCGTAGGCCTAATAGCCGAAATGCCGTAGCTTGACGTAGATGGAAACCGTAAATTTAAATGTACAGTAGATAAAGTTCCGTTTGGTGGCGCATGCGCACTGAGTATTTCTTGCTCTAAAGCTATTTAATAAATACTGTTTATACATATCATGGTCTACATGTACATGTATATACAAGTATAATATACAATTAACATCAAAATACACATAATATGGTATGTAAAACTAAAACATGTAGTTACATGTCGCATATGCGTATATTTTAGATGTAGGCCTGCCTTAGTACGTAGCTAGCAAACGTGTTTTTACATGCATGTAGCGTGCATTTATTTTATGTGTACCGTACGTAAAAACCATGTTTGCAGTATACATGTAAAATACATGCTGAATATCTATATCCTATATACATGTAAAATACATGCTGAATATCTATATCCTATATATATACATGTAAAATACATGCTGAATATCTATATCCTATATACATGTAAAATACATGCTGAATATCTATATCCTATAT
>JAQGAO010006031.1:0-12798 GCA_034697705.1 Ommatoiulus sabulosus
CCCATATAATTGTTGACTATTACTTATGAAACACCCTGTATAAATATCGTATAGCTCGATCCTGATGAAGGCGATGTAATACCGAAACGTTTTGCAAGAAAATAAAATAACTTTGGTTGAGAAACAATTATAAGTTTCTTCAAATAATATACATAAGTAAATGTAAATAGTTATTTAAATTCATATTTGAAAACTGTGTAGTTTTATATAATATTTATTTGAAAAAAAAATGGGATAAAGAAATTTGCATTTTTTCTTGTTTCATGTTTGATATTTTCAGCGTTTTTCACTGAGTTATTGTAATTTGTCAGATTTTGTAGAATTTATTTACATGTACATCATAAAGCCGGCACATGCGTGTATTTCTAAACGTGCTTATGCAATGTAAAATGGTGGTAATGCATGGCAAAGTGTACAAAGCTTCTCGATGCAAATCTGGAGGAAAAATCGTGCCTATATACTCAGGCAGTTTTAGATGCCCTCATGCAGTGGTTCCAAAATCCTAGAAAACGATTGAGCTAATAAAATTGACAACAAAGTCTTTTGTATGATGTTATTTTATGATTTCAAAATTTTACAAGTTATAAACATTTACATATCCATGGCATACGGAGGTATGGAAACCCTTAGTGAAAATGAGCAAGCATGCACTATAAACAGGTACTACAGTGTATACCAATTGTTTTTCTGTAGCTATACATGTGGGTTTGGGATAGCAAACATATTTTCAGAATTTTATAATTACTATAATGTCTGTAATTTCAATAATCCTCAATGTTAAATAATTATTGCCTGGCGAGTTAAAGTATTTTTTTTAATGCATTTTAAGAAATATTTTCATCGATTAATCAATACATGTACTGTATATCCGAACCATCCTTGTATTGATCAATTAGCTAGCGAATATTTATGACGAAATTGTTTAGATATGGTTGATATACACAGGTTTACGAGTATAGTTTCCCTGAGCTTCAAGTATACACTTTATAAAGAAATTAACAATGATACATCTTTAATTTCACAAGCAATATTTTAATGTATCTACGATTCGGCCTTATTTGGCCCACTTCAGGAGCTAAGCAACTTGAAAATTAAAAATAAAAGACTAAATGAGTTCGTTTTGTAACATGCATAATAATACATCTGCACACTGTTTTATATTTAAATGAAATTATGTTTATTTGTATCAATTGTACAATTGTATGTCTATTATGTTCATTGATTGCGATATTACATGACACTTTTTTAAAACTAAACTGACCTTTCACTACATACTGTAAAACCTATACAAAACAAGAATTAACACACGGATAGACATATTATATCGTTATTTATGCATACATAAAGTGAAAAATAATAAGATGACCTATTTAATTTTTAAATTGATGCAAACATATAGCGATACAATAGTAAGAAATGTGCGATACATAGCAAATTAAGTAATATAATGTTAGAAATATTTATGCACATTATTATATTTATTGGTTATATGCATAATTTAAAAGCTATACTGTATAGATTAGAAAAATTACATGTATGTTAGTATCGCTCAATTTCTTGTAGTCCATGAATTGTCATGTTCGGTGTAAATATTAAAGGATGTTCTTATATCATTTTTGCTACATCCAACACTGCATCTAACACTATAACTCCATTCAGACATCGAGCCTTCTCACAAGGGTCATCCATAAACCGTGGTGCGGCTTTGTGCAGGCAATTTTTTGAGTTATATAATTTGGTAATAATATGGATGCGATACCCTGCATGCTTGATAGATCATTAATTAATTTAGTTGACCTCAGCATTAGGTCATCGTAGATGGCCTCATTATTTTATTTTAAAGGTGTACATACAGTATACCGCCCGTCTCGTCTATTTAACTTATTGTGTCTGTACTCAATTATAACCGTCTGCCATCCGTTTAGTTGCCTGTAATTAAACATATTTTATTTATAGTTTTAGCTTATAAGTCATCGATCAGCAGATATCCCTGGCTGCATGACTTGTGCTTTGGAGAGCGCGTATACAGGGGGCCCCTGCACTAAGCTGAAAGCCCCATGCCCACTTTACCCCTCCTGGCAAAGCGAAGATGCCCCGTTGTGTCGGAAATTCACTCAAAGTGGCAAAAAATTCGGTGTCATTCTTCCATGGGAAATCCGTATTGTAAGAGACCCATAAGGTATATGCTCGCGCTAGCTCCTATTATGCAATTTAATTAAAGTTTAGTCATGTGATCCATCTTATACGTTTTCAACGCACATTTTTATCCAATGAATGCATGGAATGGATTTCGAGCGTACCTTTTCACTAATTAAAGTAATTATATGATTAATCGAAGCAAATTTTAAACAGAGTTATCATTGTAAGCACATTTGTAAGTAGGCAGTATATGATGTGATTGAAGCGCCGTTGCAATCCATCCTATACTCGTATGAATGGCACTTTCGTCCGCCATTTATGTATAACAAATCTTATATTCAGTATATAAACAATTTAAGGTTTTCGGAAACTAATTGAACATTGGTATTGTAAATTATAACCGATCAAGGTGGCTGAGTGGCAAGCATTCGAGCCTTGCATATTCGGCTATAGACGCAGATTCGATTTAGTGTCAACTAGCTCTTGATTATGATTTTTCATAGTTTCACGCAATTTCTCCAAGCGAATGTTGGGAATTTAGATTAAATCGGCCAAGGTAGTCTTCCTTTCCAATCCCTTCCTCCTCCTCGTTAAATTAGGCTATATAGGTTCTTCCTCAGGCACGTATCGTAATGTTTTTCGCTATTATTGCCGGTCCCAAGCCCGGGTTCATCGGGAGGGTTAGGCTGATGAGTGTCGATGCGCTGCCTGTTGCAAAACCGACAAGACGTTTGATATCTACTGCCGGAGTCTCATTGGCTCTGGTCTGTGACACCAACGGGCGTTAAGCCCATGATTGATGATCGATTGTAATCTAAACGAGTTTATAACTTTAATAATTAATTAACATCACATTTTTCAACATGCTCAAAAAATGCTTATATTGCATATTATACAAAATTTCTTAAATTCTCCGCTAAGATATTCGACATTTTTGTTTTAGTTTTATATACATCATGATTTTCAAAATCTACGAAGTTTAAATAAAACACGTAATGTTCTTAAATTGAATTCCCAGAAAATTTGAAAACAATAATTCAATCTTGCTTGACAGACGCAGTTTACGTATACTTGGGTAAACTTACATGTAGGCTAAGTTGTGGTTAGCATTCTCGCCTTGCATTCGGTAGACCCGGATTCGATTCCCGTGTCGGCTATCCTCGATTGTGGTTTTTCATGGTTTGCCACAATCCCTCCAGGCGAATGCTGGGATAGTTCCTATATTTAATCAGCCATGACCGACTATACCTTTCCCTTCCCATCCTCCTCGTTAAGGTCCCAAATATGGGAGATATACATGTAACATAATTGTGATGTTAAATTGGGGTCCATCATGATCAGACTGTTTAGTATTGACTTAATTTACACAATGATTTTTCCCCCTGCCAAATGGTACTACATTTTGCAATTACTGACTGCAGGGTAAAGAATTGAATTGAAGTTTACCCTCTGTCGAGGGATTTTATCAAAAAATACTGTGCATGTCGAGTAGTTTTGCCTCAATTAAATTCGTGTTTGAGTGGGATCTCGATATGCATATTTTAGTTTTAATGTTATACGAGCGGTTCTGTTTTCGAAATTGTTTCCTTATGTGCACAATGTAGTCTCGTCACTCTCTTGCATACATTTACGTATAAAAGTCGGGAACACATACACTAGCCACCAAACCAAAACTAAAAACCACAAACCCCAAACTTTCAACGTGAACTATAGTATACTATAACAAAATTCGTACAAACTAGTTTTGAAAAACCTGAGCGTACACACTGTCACAAACCATATTGACAAAACTGAGCAGACGACAGAGGAAACACGATAGATACGATATGCTGTAGTCTGCAGTATCATCGATATCGTGCAGACGAAGCGTTGATATAGCAGTGCCACCGCCAAAAAGTTTGGCTATTTCGTTTTCATCTCACCGAAACTCGACGGGAACGCTTAACGTAGTTTGCAAACTTGATTTTCTAGTTTTTAGTTTGGCAAGAACAGTTTGCTAAGCCACTTTTTTCGTTGCCACAAAACAGAAAAGTTTCAAGGTTGGAGCTTTTAGTTTTGGACCGTGATAACATGTACCCGGCTTTAAGCTATGATACTATTTACAGTACGTTAGGGCATATCGTACTATAGTACGATCTATTAAGGCAGAGTCGAAAGGATTAATTTGAATTCCTGATTGGAAATCCAATTCTCACTCTTTTCGTAATAACGCTCTTGCAGATAGTCTCGTCGACGTATATGCAGCTTAACTCGAACAGAAATAACAATTTAATTTGGCTCTCTGTCGGATTAGAAGATTTCTGCCAGTCACTTGAAGCTCATTTTGAAAATGCACCCTTGATAAGGGGTGTTTAAATTTTCGCGAAAGGCCCATATGTGGTGTCAGATTGTCATCATCCTGTATAATTAAATACGTTTTTACTCCATTACTTTAGTGCAATTTACGAATGAAATTTGCAACAATTATAGTTTGATTATGATGACGATACCTAATTGATGAGTTTGATTTTTAAGGTTGTTTGACTCGTACAGCAGGCATCAATAAACCAAACGCATCATAGATGGCGCTATATAATTTGCATGAAGTTTTTTTCCGGATAAGGGATGACATCATATGAAATATACATTGTACATGTATATATATTTTGCTAATTTCCTCAATAGGATTTTCTAAACTAAAAGACCGCGTAAAGCATTTGTCACAGATGGCGCTGTAGGAGAGAATGGGTGACCTACATCACCGTTTGGGAGCATGAAAAAAGCGTCAAAAGCCATGAAAGAAAAAAACAACACATAGAATCTGCTCATGCTCCCAACTTACAAGAACCTAGTGTACATGTATGTTATACTGTATGATATGACATGACAAAACATCTGTGACGCTATAACGCGCCCTTTCGTGTCAAACAACGAGCTTTTGGGAGTTCAGCTAATGCGGGACCTCTTGAACGCCATTTATGGATGCATCCCCCGGATTCCCGAATCGACAGCGCATGTTTACATTAAAATTACGATCAAAGGCAAGATGGCATCCACAATCGCATTGCATTCTGGGGCAAAACGCTGGTTTTCCGTCCAACCCCCTCTTCCACTCCATTGAAATGGCGACTGGTCCGTTGTCCAAATATCCTGTTCGCCTCACGGCTTACAAACACGTCCACTCGGGCGGAATATTTCCTAGCAAAGGTCATGCAAACGTGACCCCAGCGAATTTTTCGCTTTTATTGTGTTCGTCCATCACGTCTTCGTGCCCCCAGAAGAGGGCACCGCCGTCGCATTCATAAAACCCATCGTTAATAAGCGTGATAACATAAGCCCCTCGTGGGTGAATGATGCATTTCCGCATAGGGGCTAGACCGTGCTCGCAGCGCCACCTCGCATCGATTGACCGTTGATGGGGCGGTGGACGCGTGGCTCGTGGGGCCATAAAACGGGACGGTGGCTTACCGACCTCAACCGGGTACCGAGGTGCAAAATCATGCGGATAACATAATAGACGAAATCCGGGTTTTTTACTCTTCTTCTATGGTGACGCTCAATAATACAGAAATTCAAATATATTGATGAGAGGGTTTACAGATGAGGGAGGTAGATATGGCTGGAGATGTATGGGTGTGGACCGATAAAATATATTGCGCCTGATATTCATGATATAAAAACACGTATAAGCATAACCGTTTATTGAAAATGTCCCATTGTCATGCAAAACAAATCATAAACGTATTCCTATAGTTTCCCCTTCTGCACACGCATAAGCCTGTGGAACCCCTAAGCTGGCCCTCTTTCAATATTTCTGTATAGGCGTCGGTACCACGCCTGTATTTCATATTCATTCGTACCATTATATGGGACCTATATTTAAATTTCAAATAGGAAAACTATAATAATGATATAAAATTCCCCTTTTGATTTTTTATATACTTTTATAGATTTCCCATATAGGGACAGCGGCGTGACCTGCGCGCTGCTGATCGACGAATCTGCTTATACTTTTAACCGCCATAAATGACCACTGCTCATTGAACAATCTTCAAGTTCAGAGATGATTGGAAGGCATATGAACATGTATAATATTTAGACATTAACCATACTTGGTGCGGCCTTGTTTCCTGACCATAATATGTATACAGTATAGCTAATAGCTTTCCTTGATATACTGTACATACACAGACATGTTTACATTTACATTGCTTTGTCCAAAAATATTTTCAGTTGTACATGTATAGATAGATGAACCATAACATATCCATTGTAATTCAGTATTTTATTAGGACAGGTATAGCCTATTAGTACAAGTATATATATATACATGTCTGCATAATTGCTAATCCACCAGAGTCTGTATAAATGACCATTTAATATATGTGTATGGAAAATTACTTGATGGAACCTGCATACACATTGCTGTATATATACTACTTGTCAAATGTTCACTGCAATATTTAAGAGCAAACAATTAGCATCGATATTTATCTCGGACCTATTGCAGGCCGAGTCGTGTGACATCTTGTGTGGAGCGTGTCAACGCTCCCATATACAGTAGTATACGTTGAATTCGTCCTTATCGCAAAATTCTGCGTGAATTGCATAGGTCTTTCCTGACATGTCACGTGACGCGTCCCGAAGGATCCATTATTCCTGTTCAGTTGATGGAAGGAATTAATATGGCGACGAATAAATTTAATTACGTCGAATTACCCTAGGTCAATAAATTGTTAGAGATTTAGTGTGTTCCACTGATTTAATCGCATTAATCTGCATGATACATCTGACTCTGGTGGCTATTTGGTGGTTTCGTACAATGTGATATGAGGATCGACAAGGGGTCGAAATTTGCGACCGAAATGCCCTCTGGGAACGAGAACTCTCATATGTATTGATGAAATCAAAATACGATAAACGACATATCTAATTGGATATGACCAGGAAATAAACTGAACCTTATCTGGGAAGCCAATGCTATATATACTGATTCGTTTTTATGCTATTGGTGATGCTTGGTTTTGTATTAAATTTTTGATGAATTTAGCTTGAATGAAATTTTATTATTGTCCGTGTACATGTAAATGTCACCTTCTAAAGAATACGATAATGCCGTACCTGTACATGCACATATCAATGTTATTATTCATAAAAACCAGCAATGCATATACAAATGTGGAAAACATTCGCAGACTTGTTTGAATAGTGAAAAAGAATTAACGAGTCTCCTTTCTCACGCTTCAATTTTTGTTGAAATTTCAATATTGCAACGTTTTTATTCTTCGACAAGGTTAGTTTGCTAATAAAAACTACACGCTGATTATTCTTTTTCCCATGTTTACTGCAAAGATCCAATTATGTTTTAGATTTATATGCCTGTTTATACCATGTGATTTTGCTATTCTTGGTGCTTAGAGGAATATTAGCGACATTTGTCTTTTGCAATTTTAGCTTTTGGCCAAGCGTGCACATCTGTGTTAATCAGCATGTTTTGCTAAAAATACAGGTTTTATACAGTATATTTATAAAAATTGTATGCGTTGTTGACGTCATAAACATTTTCTTGACGATATTAAGGCAAGTTGTCAAGCCTACCGGTGCATGATGTTAGCTATAATGACACTCTTTGCAGGTCCATTGAGTTAGGTGCTTTTTTTTTGGAAAGTTTATACATGAACTGTAGTTTAAAACCATGGCCTTGGTGCCCACATTTCTGTATTTCGATATCACGTAGGAGTACTTTGGCAGATGTTGTTGCTGTTGCTTGCTTTTGTTGTTGTTGTTGTTGTTGCTGTTGGCAACAACAACTGGAATTGGTTGGTCATCGTCCTGCACGCTCGACAATAGCAACCAATTGGAAAGCAGCGGGAGACAGCATTTTCATTTCTTTTTATCCCGATATATTGAATACTGCGATAATGCATCAAGGGCCGCGTTCATCTTCTGCCACAGAGAGAGATGGAGAAAAAAAAAGAGATCGACAATGTCCACTCAATTTTCCACCAGAATTTTCTTCATTTTCTTTCGTGCGTGCATAGCCTTAATCACGAATATAAGCTTTCATCGATTCAAGAAATTTAATAAGAAGTCAATTTCGTGTTCAAGGTTTGTAATGCCCGAGTCATATAGCAGACTCATAAAACGCATGTTGACCAATCTCAGATATAGATATAAATTTATTTGACCTGAATGATTTCAAAACCTTAGTGATAGCTTTATCAGACATGCAGGTGACACACTATACATAAGGTTCGACTAAAATTATTATGGTGAAATGTCGGTTTCAAAAAATACTGATGTACTTTTGATTTTCAAATGTTGAAATCTAAATATTCAAACGATATATTTTAATTGCACAAATGTATTTGTATGATTTTACTCCATTTTCTGTTTAATCAAGGATACAGTTTATGCCCTATGTTGGCCGAGCCAACAAACCTAGATTTCCCAAAGCTCATGCTTGAGAGCACTAAGTGCATGATTCTATCGTTTCAGAGTTCATGCTCGTATGAGTCCCATTTTGAATAATGTCAACAGATTTGCATAAATATTTTAGTTTCAGTATTGCGACCACTTGTTGAATAAATAAGTAATATTATATGTAATCATGGCCGTATACATAACAGTACTGCGAGGGCAAAATCTTTTCCATTGCATCGATCACTTCGATTATCACAATTTTGTAAACATGAATGTCATTTTATCCATTAATTCAGTAAACCCTGCAGGCTTGACTGAAGTTATATTTTAATTCACCACAAGTCCTATATCAACTATATATACAGGTAGTATACTTTGTGGAACTCAAATTGGAATTCTAGGGGGAATTCTAGGATATTTTAGGATAATTTTTCGAAGCAATAGTGTTAGGTATAACATTAATTATTTTCAATATATTTTTTTCTAGAGATAACGAAGGTAACTACTGGATGAAGAATTTGAAATTCTTGGAAAATTTAAAAATGTGATTTTAAGGCATTTTGATGACTATAAATATTTACATTAAAAAATAGAGCACGTAAAAAGAAAAAAAATGTTTTTGAAGATTAGGTTATAACCGTGAAAATTCAGGCAAACATAGAAAAACAATGTTGTATTCGAAGTACTAAGATAACGATTTTACGTCAGTAAACCCTTGAGCTTTTTAATTTTACCCCGAACAATCCACGTTTCGATTCCTGAAATATCAGCTTGATTGTAATGCATTGGCTATGGTCTAATAATTTAGTAGGAGCTAGATTAAAAGCCACGAATCCATTTATTCCTGTTGTGAAATGTTCCGATATACACTTACCATTTAATGGCGTGCTTAGCGGGCGGGGAACAGTTTCGGTTTATTGTGGTCATACAAGTGTGGAAATATAATCCATCGGGAGTTCTCTTTTATGACACTTTTTCCCGTAAGGTGGTGGAAATCAACGCAAAGGTCTCAAACGCTCATGGCTCGCCGTAAATAAAGTATAACTTACAAATTGTTTGGACAAAAATTAAGCGTCCATGAAAACGTGCTCACATCGTTTTGTAAATGACCATGCATATTCGTTAAAACGTTATCATTTATTTGTTTGTAACATCAGGTACATGCTAATTTTTCATGTACACCTACACTGTACCTGTATATGACTGTAGCACTTTCGATATCTGGGGCGTTGTCTTCAAACTTTTTTCAGAGCTTGGCTAATTTTCTTCAGGGAATCACTATATATAAAACCTTTAATGCCAAAACCGTAGTTGTAGTTTTTGAAACGTCATCATTACCATTTTCGTATTCCAAACTCTATGATTTTCTAATGCGTTTCTATAAGTTTATCATTTGATAGCTCAGTGGAATGTGATTTCCCGATCGAGTTCCTCCACATCGCCAGCCTTCATTTATAAATGTGCTCTCGCTCCTATTTCAATAATTTCTCATGTGTGATTTGTTCTTGAGTTGGGTCTGAATCTTGAGATCCTGATACATATTCGGCATGGGCACAGCTTTTACCAACACCGATTCGTTGTTGCATGCAGTGCATTGTTGTTTGTTTTCTTTCCAACTGTACATGACCAATACATGTACAGATGTTCGATAAAGCGAAAATCTCTGTAACTGGAGGAAATGGTCATAAAGGTAATGTTAGTATATGTATATTCAATTCAATTCAACTCAGTACCCTACTATCAGTAAATATATACTGTAGTTCGTAAGCCGAGTGTTCATTATGCGAGGGTTGTCTGTATACATGCATGTTTTGAACTGCAATTTTCCCTACGCATATACATGTACATGCAATACATGTATAGATTGGATCACCAATGTGAGGGAGCATCGGCGGCTCTCCCATACACGAACGTGGTACCCAAGGGTATTATTTATTATTTGTTCACATTAATGATTGGACACAGGTTTTAAACCCTGACATTCTTCATTTTTTTTAAAGAATAATAATATTTGCGTGGAAGTACATTGACGAATGATAAGCGCACATTATATTTTTCTGCAACAATCTCATTAGACATTTCATCAATATACAAAAGATAAGTAAGCATTAGTCGAGTGTCGAACATTTCGTTGTTATTCCCACCGTATCCTCCTTCTTTCAACGGTTAAGTAGGCGTTACAAATTCAACCATTTTATATATCTCTTAGAAAATTGTTTTGATAATCATGACTGTGCCACATAAAGCGTATAAACTGTACATGTATATATAATTGTGAAATACTAATATTTTTGCCAGACAGAATAATTGTCAAGGTATACTCTCCCGTTTATTGAGGATTTATGTAATTTTAAGTTTGGTGTGACATTATTGGATTATGTTATTGACCATGAAAGGGCATGGCGGCTCGCGAGAGGATCGCTCATTCATGGATAACTAATAGTAGGTCTATATGGACGCCAATGTTGCCGTACAATAAAATTACCATCATCGATTAAACACCTGGATTTCGTCCGGAAGTAAAGTTAACTGCGAGCGTTAAGATTATAGATATACGAAGCCTGAATGTACATGTTATTTCTTTCAATATTTTCATTTTGAGCATGAAACCAAGTTTGAGTAAATTGAACCATGCATGAGCAACGGGAATGGAATTTTCCATCTGTGGTGTCATGACGACGCTCAAAAAGATTCGAATTTCGGATCATCTCAACTGGTTCTTGGAATTTCAGATTCGGTAATATTATAGCTGTTCAAGTATATGAATAAACGTGCATGTATACTATACATTATATCCGGTAAGCCAATATTGTCTTTCTGACTTTCGCATTTCTTTTGTCGATCGCTATAATGTTTCAACGAACACCGTTAGTAGAATGTGTTATGTCCCCATCAGGTGAGAGTTCAACTCAGCCAACATGCATGTCATCAGTTGTAAAAACATACACTGTATAGGAACCAAAATGATTATAGAGACAAAATCCAATTTTTAAATTTGTTTTCCATGTGTGCTATTATCAGGTTTTGGTATTTTTCGTTTTTACGTATAAGCTGGCGAAGGAGAGATCCGTCTCCAAGGCGGATTGGTGAAGATCTCCACCGAATCTCAAACAGCATGCAACTCAGCGGCATATTCACTGATAGCATCGTTCATCGAGATTTTCAATTTCACTCACGATTGTTTTCCAAAGTTGAGTCATGGTTAGCTCTTGTCCTTCAGTTTTCCCCAAAATGGGAAATCCGGTGAGTGTGGTTGAATTTCATCAAAAAAGACCGTTTATTGATCCATTGCCAAGAAAGATCCACCTGTTTAAAGATCAAATCATTACCTAATCATTCGTCAATGTATATGACGAATTCGAAGTTGTTTTGAATGAAACTCCACTATACATAAACGAAGTATTAGCATTTACTCTTGATTTAAAACGATAGTTTTTCACTTTGAATCTATCTTTCTGCACTGGTAAGAGTATTCGGAGTATGAATTCTGTCTCGAAGGTATATATGCACATACTCGGGCATGCTCCTAAAGAAAATATTCTACTTGTTTCCCTCAAGAGAAATTTTAATCATGCATGAATTCTACAATGAATTCTACATAAGGCCATTGGAAATTGATTCCTTGTTTAACGTCCTAATAATACATTGTAGCTCAATAGTGGGGCGGACGGGACCTTTTTTTTTTTATTTGATAAATATTGTTAAACCGAATTTTTAATTTGTAACGGGCGGGCAGATTTTTTTTTGCCACTTAATTTGATTACGCTTAATCCGATCAACCATTTTATTCGATCAATTATTTAGAAAATGAAATTTCAGCCATTGCAGCAACAAGCATCATCAAACACTACTTATAACTTTTCTCCAATTCTGATAATATGTTACATGATAATTGCATGATGATGAAATCTTTATGAAGTCCATTATGTCTCATATAGAAATACATCGACAATTTTTCATTTCCTCTATTTCTGTTGTCATAATAAGAATAAGATGATCATCGACTCTAAGATAACCGCTGCTGCCATCTTTGAAGTTCATATAATACTTATAATGGGGCGAAAATTCAAATTTGGCTACCTATTCATTACTACATGTAGACACAACGCTGTATATTATCTGAGAAGCCATCTTGTCATATATAATTTATTACTGCATTTTTGTGAAGCAGAACGAGCTATATAGCATATATAGTTAATTGAAGCCAAAATTGAATGGGCTTTATTATGACCACTGAGTAATAAAAATTCACGGGCA
>JAQGAO010006032.1:0-12795 GCA_034697705.1 Ommatoiulus sabulosus
TACTTCAACTCTCTAAAATTATTTTCAAGTGTTATGTGTATGTGTTCACCGATGAGCAGGGGTACCGTCCTGTTCGTTGATTTTTCAGAGAGGGTCTGACAATTTTACTAAGAAAATGTTGGGTTTTTATACCCACAAGTTGGATATTTGGAGAAAATATCCAACCAACCAAATTCAACGAAATTATGGGATGGAGTGGTACCATTGCTCATTGGTGGACCTGCAAACAAACGCACACATACAAAAGCAAGGCAATTCAAAAATAGATATTTTGGAAAAGTTTCTGAAATTTGAAATTGTTTTATGGGCCCACTTAGGACCACTTAAGGAGTGTTTCCTGAAGGAGAAAGGCCCGTTCCGTTGTTCGAACATCTGGAACGAATTTTGTAAGAGGTCGAAAAACGGCTAAGTGGAAGGGGATTAACGTCCTTCCTGTTGCTAAAAGGGTTTTAATGTAAGCGTGAAGGTTGAAAGTATAAGTGATTCGGGAGGGGGATTTTCTGAACGAAAACAAGATCCCTGTATCCCAATTTTAGAATATTCGAGAGAAATATGAAAATAATATTTCTGAATAAAATTAAATATTCTGAATTTTTATGCCGTTCTCTCTCAAGCTGACCGATTCCAAGTTCCCACACTACTATACATAGGCACACTAAATGACAAAAATTGTTACGTTGTTCAAAATGGGTTTCAGCACCACTTGTAGCTGATCGTTTTAGGTATAACGCAATACAGTTAACTATCTCCGCATCCAAACAGGATGCAAACTTGCAAAAGCAACTATCGCAGATTTGTTTAATTTCCACAGAGACTTCAGACAGGTTAAGAGTGCATTATTCAACAACATTTAATTATACTAGAAATTTGGCAATAAAGCTTCTAGGTGTAGCACATTAAATAACGATCTGGCACAGGGAATGAAAATATAAGCAAAGCGGTACATGACACAAATCTAAAAGTACATGTAAAGTCGCACATTCAACATTAATTTAAACATTCATATAACATACAGTATGATCGATCATGCATGCAAGATTGACACACATTTAAGATTAACAATGACGATCATATTCAGCCCAAATAACAGGCATTCATCTGCACATCCGACCCGTACCTTAATGTCCAAAGCCGAATAAGATCAGGGGCATGCGATCCCACATGCAAGTTGTTGATCTCAGCAAAAATAAACTCATCTGGCCTTATCTGATTTTAAAATCACACAACAATTACACACATGCTCGATTTTTACATCCTGCAGCTCGAACTTTATCTCAATATTCTAGTATCACATATTTATCCAACTTATTATTTTACATAAATGCGAACTGCAAATAAATCTTAGAGGACATATCTGGCTCCAGCGACTGCCAACAGCCATCCACATGGTGTTGACAGCCTTCCCAGAAATGGCCTTGGATTCCCTGATGCAGTTGCCCAACAGGTTGGCGGAGCTCGCAGCAATGACCACTTCTGCTGTCCACTAATCTCCAACACCAAGTTTTCCTTTACAGTTAGCTGTTTCCCATACAGAACCCATCATCGCAAAGCTTGTGCGGCAGACAGCTGCACCAAATTTGGAAGTTTGCCGTTTCCGTGAGGATCCCTGCTGGGAACCTCGCAACCATGCCAGATCAAGAAGTCGCCATTTCAGGTCTGGCCCACACAACGGTTTTCCACATCCGTCTTACGACAATTGTATCCAGTAAGTGGTTTCCTGTGGTGATGGCTCTCCTGCCAATCTGTTCATGACCAATCACTCCTCTGGTCAGCAGTTTCTTGTCGATACAAGGGACGACTTGTATGATGCCACCGTTTATAGCAGAGCACCCTTTCCCTAACGGAGTGTCTATATTGGCTGCTAACGGCTCAACCATCTTCACATAAGGTGAACACAAGTGGTCCCTCGACCTTGTCCTACATTGCTTCTAGCATTTGAAGCGCAGTTTGAACACTATGTTAAGACACTGTTAAGCACTCTGTAGTTTACAATGTTGTCACTACAGGACCTCCTGCTTTCGATCGCCTGTGCTGCTTTCCTACAGACCACCTTGACATTTCCAGGGCTGAATTTTAGGCCATGCTTAGCCAAGGCATTTATCGTCCCTATAAAATGCTTGGGCTAGCTTACTCCATCTCATTTCCAAGATGTCAGGCCCCTGGCACCCCTGCGGGGATTACCGCCGGATCAATACCGTGATAGTGCCAGATCGCTACCCAGTGCCACAAATCCAAGACTGTTTGCAAAGCTTGGCTTGAACAATAGTGTTTAGAACTATCAACTTTATTTATGCATTTAACCAGATTTACGCTGCACCAGAAGACCTCCACAAAAAGGCTTTACCGCCCCTTTTGGGTTGTTTGAGTTTACCTGCCTGTCCTTTGGTCTGCGCAATGCTGCTCCAACATTCTAGCGGTTCATTGGCAATGTTTTACGAAATCTGGACTTCTGCTATGCATGCATCAATTGCATATTCCAGTGGCTTTTACAACACTGGAGGAACACCAACAACGTCTCCATATTTTGTTCAAACGCATAAATGATTATGGGATCATCATTTAACCAGCGAAGTGTGTGTTTGGAAAATGTTTGGTTTTCCTTTTTCAAGCTACTCGGTTAGTGGTGAAGGGCTAACTCCTATGCATGAAAAATATATTATCGCAAGACATTTGGCGTGCATTGGCAAGGTGTTCAATCTGATCGGAGTGACTAAGGTCATCAAGGAAGGTTCCAAGGCTAGTTTTGTTTGGCGGCATTTGTAGTACGTATCCATAAACTAAGTAAAATAGGGAAAATTTGCTGGAGCTCTGTGTTGTTGTGGTTTCTGTAAATCTTCGTTTTTCGTAGAAATAAAATTTCCCAAGGTTTTATGAGAATCCTAAAGTTTTAATCAGTCAGAACACTTGCATTTTTCACAGAGACAACTTGGTTTTATCCAATTCTGGAGTCAATACAATGCACGAAACTTGAATGTTAACACTGTAGGTGAAACACATCCTACCTGGATTCAAATCAGGTAAAGAAGTCAAAACTTGGAGGCTAGAAGCAACAAGTTTCAAAAACAACAAACATGGGAGCACTCTTAAACAGTGCCAGAATAAAGTGTCTTCAAAACCCAGACAAGAAATACCGGGTGCCCCATTAACTGAAATTTCAATTAACCCCAACAGTTTTTACTAAACATTTATAAAATCAAAATTTTGAATTCGTCTTCAACGAACGAAAATAACCTTGTACTTCCAGACTCTTGAACGAGCAATGGAAATGATTTCGTGTTATCAGAAATTCGTACTAATCGAAAGGTTTTTAAAAACAAAATATACAAAAATGTTAATTAAGGAAATGTTTCACAGTATAATTCTTTTTTTTTTCTAGTCTTTACCCTGCAGTCAGAAGATCAGTAGCCTACCATTTGGCAGGGGGGATCCTTATGGTTCCCAAATTTAACTACAATTAAATCATATTTCCTGTAATTGGGACTATAACAAGGGGGATGGGATAGAAAAGGAAGGCGGTCATGGCCGATTTAATTTAGGAACTATCCCAGCATTCGCCTGGAGAAATTGTGGGAAACCATGAAAAACCACAATCGAGGATAGCCGACCCGGGAAGCGAACCAGGGTCTACCGAATACAAGGCGAGAATGTTAACATATAGCCACCTTGCTCGGTTCCAAATACCAAAAATCTCTTAAATCTATTCGGAAGGTTGGCCTGGCGATGATGGAAAATTGCAAAAACCCAGAGTCCCCAGAATGTGAAGCAGAGCACTTTACCACTCAGTTAACCTGGTTCTGTTAAAACTTAAGACATTCATCCTCACCTTAGTTTCAATTTTGGATTCTCCTACCAGTGACAGCAAATGCTTTCCAGCTGGAATGGTATTTATAATGACAGTGGAAACTACTTGTTTTCCTGACCACAGGGCTACCGGTTTCTGGATAGCTGGTGGAAGAAGCCGTACCCTGTCATCTTTGTGGGTGAGGGCACCAAAAACCAAGTGTTGGTAATCATCTCTGAAATTAGATGATGGAAGTGCGTGAGATTAAGTCTTGTGGTGGCAATGGGGGAAAAGGATTACAAGATGTAGTCGACCAAACCTTGTAAAAAATTTCCCCCTGATCATCAAGAGCGTGGCGCCGATGATGTGATCCTGAATGAGACCACCGAGTGGTGTGCCATCTTTAGGCACCAGGTACTGATTATTGACGTTTGCTAAAATGGAAAGCAGATATGTTAAAGTGCAAAAACTGAAAAGAAGAATGAAAAATACAAACTGAAAACTTAACGTACCAATGCAATAGGCTTCTGCACGAGCCAGTTCACCTTGTGGCAAGTGGCCATTCATTTCATCACCATCAAAATCGGCATTGTATGATTTGCAATTGGAGTAGTTTAGCCGCAAAGTTTTTTCACCAGGAAGAACCCGGACCTGATCATGAACGCATAAAAAGTTTTATTAAACGTGAATAAGCAAGGAGTCACGAATGGATGTGACTATGAATAGTAAGCTTTCTGATTTGTTTAAAGTTCATCCGCAAGATGTAAAGTCAGTTCACCTTGTGTGCCATTATACTTGGTTTGTGAAGACTTGGCTGCCGATTCATGAGCATAAGATCACCATTCCTTAAAAAGCGGTGAACCTGAAATGTGTGATATATGACTTACATGCAGAACAATGCAAGCAAGTAATAAAAAGCAATGTGCACAGAAATATTCCAACGTTGAAACCCCAAAATCAAACAAATGTCTTGGTCGGCTACTCACAATTTTACATTTGCTGACTAATTCATTGCTTAATGGTGGTGTCAAAAGCCGTTTTGCAATAGCCTCTCGCTGGTTTCGATCTTTTCCCAGAATAATTAGTGAACCGTTTTCATTCTTCACGTGTGTGGCCCTACATAAAAAAAATGCCAATAAAATTAACAAACAAGATGAAACTGAAAATTTTACTGGCTTCACGATTAAACGTTAAATTTGAGTTATTTTGGCTAACAACTCGAAATTTTTTTTAATTACAATCAGAAAAAACAACATCTATTTCCTTAAAAATTAGTTACGGAAAACATTCACCCACCCAGGGTATTCATATGGCCCATTACAAACAGCTTGTCGAAGCTCCTTAATGTTCCATGGTGTCACGGGCTGAGGATATGTCAATTTCCTCGCAAAAACATCGGGAACTCCGATTTCATCAACGTCAATGTAGGGGTCTGGAGAGATAACGGATCGGCAAGCATAGTTAACTCGTTTTCCCATCATGTGCATTCGCAACAGGCCTTCTTTTTTCTCTAAGACCTGCATAGAATTTTACAAGAAAAATAAGATTGAAACTTCCCCAAGGGACATTGAAAACAACGGCATAATCAAAAGTACATATATAGAAAGAATTCAATGATTTATCGCATACCTGTTTGACACCTTTGCCGTTATCGGTACTCAATTTATCAAGGTTTGAATCATAAACTGCATTAACGTGCGTTTGCAGGTTAAACCAGGCACTTGACAGTTTTTCATGAATAGTCTTGCCTATAATTTTTGAAAGCATCGCCTAGAAATGTGTTCATATTTATAAATCAGTTGATGAATTTGGCAAAACGGTAATGTGATATGAGATAATAATACGAGTTGTGGTCCCAAAACATGCCTTCACATCCTCCGAAAAGTCTTCCTTTTCAGATTTTAAAGCAACCAACAAATGGTTGACGATGACGCTATCCTGGATGATTCGGTTGATAACTGTCGAACGCGGGTTTTCAAATTTTTCGTCACCCATTCGAGCCAACTAGAAAATGCATAGCAATAATTTCACCTCAATAGAAATCTATTACATTATTAAAAGCTTTGAAGAAAAGAGGCATTCTCCTTTCTGTCTATGGACAAAAAAATAATAAAAGCAGCTGAAAATGAAACATTCTCTTACAGGTCTAAATCTGGATGGTGTAACTGGTAGGACATCCAAGAAAAATCCATCGATAGGTGAAACGTTTCCATGCCCCCTTTTCCCGCATAGAGCACCAAACAGTTCAATCATGAGGTGCCTTTCATTTAGGAAAACCTTTTGCAGGTGCTCTCTTGCATCTTTAGCTGTCAAATGCACCTGATTAGATGAACGACCTTCTTCCTCTTTTTCCTCCGCTTCTTCATCAACAACTTCCATTTCCCCGAATCCATCCACTTCTCTAAGAAATCGGAAATCAGAAACAACGTATCATTAGACTTTGTTTAGTAAGGTAATATGCACGCATGGCCCATGTGCTTACAATGTCTTCTTTCCTTTTTTCTTTGCAGCAATAGCGCGTTTCTCCGAACTCGGTCCAATGATCAACCTCGATTTGTACTCCATCGAGATGTTTCGCTTGGAGGTTTTACAATGAAAGCATTTACGGGTTGCACCACTGATATGCTTTCTCATAAAAATTTTGGTGATCTCATTGCGGCAACCTATCACGTTTTTCATCATGACATTTCCTTCAGAAATTGCAGAACCCATGTCTAAAATTTAAAGCATTTGATAGGAAATCAGATTTTGTTAAATGATAAAAACTAGGAATTTTGTAGCTGCTTGTAATCAAACCTTTTAAAGCATTTTGAAGAATGTGGTCCAATTTGTCCTTTATATACAGCACATCAATCTGTTGCTTTTCAGATTCTTTATCCTTTTCTCCACCGTCTGAAAAACACTCCTCCATTTCCTTAACCGTTTGAACCAAGCCGAAATTGAGCGCCCTCAGCTGATACAAAACCAATTGACAGGCCATGGGGTGGGTGCGGAAGCGATGGCACGTAAAGCAAGTACCTTTTAATAGCTGCAAATACATAATAATTGGTTAAATAGAGGGTTAACGACTCTTCCAATCATAAGCCACACATTAGGTCGAGTTAAGGGAGAAAAGCAGATGAAAATAGCAGACAGAAAATGATTTTAGAAGTACCATCTCGACATTTTTCTGAAAGATACTAAATCCACAACCAATCAAGGTTTCGAACCTTGATACTCTGACTTAGCTAAGACATTTATTTGTTTTAACAGAAAACTGGAAATATCCAACAAACAAATTAACATTATTCGACTCAAAAAGGGAAAACAGCTAATTTGACTTTTCGACTAAAATGGGGCTTGGGAATTAGTTTGTACAAAAGCTGAAATTTTTATTTAAACCTACCTGACAGGCCAATTTAAAAAATAACGGATTAAAGACTGGTACAGGAAGGCTGATGTGGCCCAAGTGTCCCATACACCGCGCAGCCGATTGCTGACAAGAAGCGCACACTCCAAAATTTTCAGTAGGACCTGGAACGCATAAATTTAGATTACATCATCTTTCTCTGCATTTGCAGCTTTTGTGGTTGACATAAGCGACCAAAGATCAATGGCCTTTTCTAATTTCATAATTCAAATTGACAGAAACAGCGTTAAAATGACCGTGTGACTGCCTAGATTAAAGACCAGGAATGGATTTGAAATGTTACCTAATCTTGGATCGTACAAGCCACCTTTCGTTGGGTGACCAAGGTTATCAAACACCTGGGGGTTGTTGACTTCCAAAACACTCAATCTCATCACTTCTTCCGCCGTGTACGTCGTAAAGGAAACTTCCTGTGGGAGGTGCATGGGCACCTGGCTGCGGAAGTCTGACATGTTGTATCTTTTTGAGATTGTGCTATGGCTTCAGCTACATAAACAGATTACAAATATGAAAAAATTAAACAGTTTGCCTATTCAAATCTTTCACGGATGAACAAATTTATACTAGGCAGATTTATAATTTATTTGAAATTATATTTTCATTCATTGTTTAAATTACGATTAGAGCACAATATTTAGAAGATTTTTGGGAGGGAATTTCAATGTGAATTAATATATAGCTCAATTTTCTGCAAATGATTGAAATTATATTAGTAGGCCTACAATGCTCATTTCGCATTTTAACCGGTTTTAAATATATTTGATGGTGGGTTAGTGCATGAGCTCTAACTTCTAAAATAGGCCCACACAAGAGTCCGCATCCACGCTACTGCAGAGACCCTTTATGGAATTTGAATAATTTTATGAGCACGCGCACACCATCGACTGCATTTTCATTCTATTGTCAGTCTCAAAGACTAAAAATATCGTGGCCAATATTAATTTAGAATCTTAAAGGAACTGACCAGGATTCGCCTGAAAACGACTTTGCATTTGTCAAACCAAGAAAACTAGTCTGGACAGCCGGCCAATTTGGGTCGAACTTCCTAAATCGTCTAGCTCTGTCTATGGACAAAGCTTAGAGCGAGTATAGCTTTAATTTGTTTAGGCGTATTATGGCATTGTCATACATGTTGAAACAGTAAAAATTAGGCTAGAACGGCTCTTTTTAAAAATACTTTAGTCTTTTCAATATTACTAAAACTTGTAGCAATGACCATGGCGAACTACACGTGGGGCTAGCTAGCGACAGCTAGAAGTCCCAGCTCGCACTCTAAAGTTAATTACAAACAAATTGAAACAGAATAAAAATGTGCATAACTTCATTAACGTCATGCTTCATAAAAACATAGGTTATATTGTCTTACTTTTCTTATCCTAAGAATGAACGAAACACTGGACCACGCGACTCGATGAAGTTGGGAACATGCTGTGTTGTGAACAACGTGCACGAACTCGTCTGCTTTTAAGGACCGATATTTAGCTGAAGCGCCATAGGTAAAAATAAGTATGAATCCAGTACGCGGGAAAATCTGGGATTTGAAATCCAGTCCCTTACAACAAATTTCTAGTTTCATACAGCATGTTCATCAACTAATGTTCATTTTAGTACAATTCATATTGTATTAACATTTACAACATAAAAATGAGATGCAATGTGGGTCTACGATGATTCGCCGATGTCAATTTTCATCTAAATAATGCTGCAAGATTTCAATTATCATGGCCAAATCTGCACAAACTTTCTTTCAACTTCCAGTTTCCTTAGGAGTTGGATGTGTAGTTTTATTACAATTTAACATCAAATGTATTTTCAGACTTAAGTTACTCAAAAATCAAGAATAATCAATGCATTCACTTAAGCTCACAATAAAAATAAGTAAGATTCCTTTTTTCAGTAACTTTTGATTTTCAACTTAATTACGGAATAAAATCTAGACAATTACTGACATACAATTTTTTTTCTTAATCAAACGCTTATTAATTCAAGAAATAATGAGGCTTAAGCTTTGTAGCTGTGCTCACATTAGCCCATCATAAAAAAATCCAATAGTGTCCCAGGAGAAAATATATAAACTGCAGTAAATTTGAAGTATTTCCAAGTGCAGTGATGAAAAACTGCAGTTATTCTGTAATAATTACAGAAGTTTTTGCAGTATTTCGTAGATAAATGAAACATGTTACTGTAGTTCAAGTGCAATATTACCGCAGTTTTGACAGTACACTTTTACTACAAACTTCAATAAATTCAAATATATTTCAGCTTATTCAAATTTACTGCAGTTTATTTTTTTTTCCTGGGTTCAATGTTCGAAAGATTTCAGATTTATATCGGTGTAAACTACATTGTAATGTACAATAACACACCAAGTATATTTTACTAAAAGTGATAATCTGAAAACATCCTTGAATTTATTACATGTTAAAAGTGTTAACAATATTTGATAGAAGGTACAAGTAGTTATAAAACGTTAATTTATAAATATTTTAATCTTTTTAACGAAAGCCACATTTCACTGGAGACACCAATACCTTGAATAAGTTTATTATTCTATGGTGCTTGTCACCCAGCACTTATCCAAAATTTGCCTCTGTTCTGCCGATGAGAAAACATGGGCAGATCAGATGCCATTCATTGCACAGCGTTCATCAAGAAATTTCATTTTCAACTTCCCTGACTTTTTCCAGGTTGTTAAAAAAATTTCCGGACCAATGAAATTGATATGTGCTAATGTTATCCACGATTTTGCAAAATCGACACAGGACAATATTCAATATTTTGCAAAATTTACTAATGACGGTTTCGAAAAAACATTTAACATTTTACAATTTTTTATTCGGAAAAGGCTGAAAATTTTGAAATTTGTACTCGGGAAAGTTTGAAAATTTTCTAAATTGTACTTGGGAAAAGGTGAACATTTTGAAAATGTGAAAAACTTTGTAAATCAGTTTTCGGAAATTTTGAAAATTTTGCAAATTTGTCCTCGGAAATTGTTGAAAAGTTTGCAAATGGGCCCCCGAGTTAACCACGTAGAAGCATTAATTTTGCAAAGATCGTGAAAACACGAATACGTTGAATTTCCATGACTCTTACAAAAGAAATCATTCTTCCCTGACATTTCCAGGTTTTCTAGGTCTGGGGGTACACTGTTGTATCGAAAATACTGTGTATTTCAAACGACATTTTTCTCCTAAATTTCTGATGGATGAAAAGTCAAGTGACTAAAAAGGAATCACGAAGAATGATAAAACAGTTGCTGCGACTTTTCTTATTAAATCTTGCCAATTGCAACTATTTGTCAAATGTATGTCTGTCGAGACAAATTCTATTACATGTATAGCACTTTCATTGAGAGCTCAACGACATGCAAATTCAACGATACATAGAAGAAATTAATTACCTGGGGCATGTAACCTAGTCTTTTGCCAGGAATTCCACTCTCTTTGGAGCCAGGGAGATATCCATAAAGGGCATACCTAAAAGTATGCAAAATCAGCATATTAAATTTCATGATCACGGCTGGAAAAAAAGCATGTTAAAATGGAATATTTGGTAAATGTTGAACATCAAAGTTTCATGATAATAGCACAGTTTTATCAGGGTAAAGTGCTGTAGTAATCAAAAGTGGCCCTGCAGACTTGCCATTTGCAACAAATAAGTGATATTAAAAAATAAAATAAGTAAGTTTTTAAGCATGATTAATGCGAGTCATTGAATGAAGTATTTCTGGGTAAAAAACGCAGATTTTATTCTAGCAGCTGAAAATCAAGAAATTTGAAATTTGTTCGACCGATGAACCATTTCTGTGTACTGTTTCTTAAACAGAAGGCACAATTTTATAGATTTAAATTGAAATTGACAGTTTGTCAAAAAGTTTTGATTTTGCGAAACCAGATGCAGCATTTCATTTTTTTGAAAAACTAGTTTATAAGGAATAAAACGATCATACTAATAATAAATGTGGCTAATATTAATTTCAACTGAAAAACAAAATACTGGAACAACCTTCAATAATATTTTGCTGGTCAATTTCCATGAGTAAAAATTGCCGCAAAACTGCAGTAAAGTGCAAAAAATAAAATAAAAAAGTAAAACTATGGTAACTCTACAGTTTTGTTGATAATTAAACATTTGTAGAATAGTGCAGTTTTGTAAATGTAAGTTTTGTAAATCTACGGAAGTACAGGAAATTTATTGCTGAAATAATAAGAAAAAAACGTTGAGGAAGACGCCAAATGGAAACAAACTATTGCATATGTGTTTCCAGTATATAAACAGTTTTTGAGGAATTTTTTCAACATTTTTCAACTTCTTCAGATCGTTGCCCACATTTCCAAAATCTTTTCGGTGGCAAAGTCTCGTTGCGTTGCTGGATTCACCCCTGGATATTTTTGCTTCAATTCTGGAAGATTGAACTCGGCAAACTTTAAAAACCCGGTTTGTCGGTTCTGCGTTGACTCAATGTTTTGCTTTCCCAGCCAACGTCGCACCTAGCGGAAGTAAGTTTGAACTTGAATTTCAACTTTGGTAAAAGTCAGTTTGTTTTTTGCGATGTGAACGACTCGATGCTTTACCTTTTTAGACTGCTTAAGGACCTTTTTGTAATCACAAATTTGAAGAAGCTTAGATATGGCCAACTTATCCTCGATGGCATTTGCATTGTCCACGAGAAAGGGAAATTGTTCCTCCTCGAGGAATGGTAATTTAGGAACGTCCAGCGCTGCACTGCCAGCGCATCTTCTCCATATTGGAACTAAACGAGTTTATTGAAACATTAAAAATGACATAATAAACACCAAGGTTAACCACCCAGAAATTGTATTTTCAAATAAATCAGAATTAAGTCATACTTTTCTTTAAATTCTACGTAGTTTCTAAGAACTTTTTTTTTATATAATTCCTTTTTACAGTAACATTGATTTTTTAATCAATTTAATACTTTTTTATATAACCGCCTCAACCATTTATTTTCATCTTTGAATAAAGTTACCATCCATCACAGCATGATCAAGAATCTCACTTCGATAATGCTAACCTGTATAACAGTGCCATCGCTGTCCCGTACTGTCATGCCATTCTGTAATTCCCTTGCAAACATATCATGCAGGAACTCAATTTCATCAACGTCAATATAGGGATCCGGAGAGATTGCGGACCGGCAAGAAAAGTTAACTCGCTTTCGCATCATGCACATTCGGAAGAAGCCTTCTTTTTTTTCTAAGACCTGCATAGAATTTTACAAGAAAAATAAGGTAGCAACTTCCCCAAGGGACATTGAAAACAAAGGCATAATCAAAAGTATATGTATGGGAAGAATTCAACGATTGATCGCATACCTGTTGGACACCAGGGATGTTATCGTTAACACGACTGATCATGATTTCCATCATAAACTGCGTTAACGTGCGGCTGCAGGTTAAACCAGGCATTTTTCAGTTTTTCAGTACTAGTCTTGCCCATTATTTTTGAAATCTTCAACCTAGAAATGAGTTCATATTTATACATCAGTTTATGAATTTGGCAACAAGATACAGTGGCTCCCAGTGAAAATGATACACCTATGTTAGACAGCTATGTTCATACATATTTATCTCAATTTTAATAA
>JAQGAO010006033.1:0-12795 GCA_034697705.1 Ommatoiulus sabulosus
TTTCACATATCCCCCTCCCTTTTCCGGACGTCCTTTATGGATGGCCCCTTATCTAGTTTACTATCAGTATCTGAAGTAATTAAGCGCATGTCCGTGTTGCGAGCGACAATAGCCACGGCTCAGTGCAAACCCCTACATTGGATACCCCCTCCTAAAAGTATCTAGAATTCAGAGCATTTGCTGTTTGTTAGATCAATTCCACGGCGAAACCTTACGCCGAAACATAGAAGATCATGCAGTAAGGGCATCGTGAGGCTCCAAAAAACTGTTTAGGGAGGAATTTGCCAAGAAAAAGAAAAAGAAAAGTGGCCATTTCAGGAGCTTTTATTCGGAGAATGAAAAAAAAGACGCCCTATACGCTC
Source organism: Ommatoiulus sabulosus (assembly GCA_034697705.1). Lineage (NCBI taxonomy): Eukaryota > Metazoa > Arthropoda > Diplopoda > Julida > Julidae > Ommatoiulus > Ommatoiulus sabulosus. The sequence goes on from JAQGAO010006033.1 coordinate 363, forward strand.
TCACGAACCTACGAGCGCATATGGCCACGCAGGATATTAACAACAAAACTCCATTTGCTTGACAAGCAAAAGTCATCGCAATAAGGAGGGGAGAGAGAATCGAAAGATCAATCCGGAAAATGCGAGCGCCGAGCTAATTCTCTGAAGGGGACTCCGTACTTAAGCAACGAACATCCATCGTGTGAAACCAACGTTCCATTCCATAAATTAGCACGCGCCGAGGGAGACTTCTACGGAAACTCGCACTGACAGACCTTGGAAAAAGAAAAGGCTATTTCAACCGGATCGAAATTGCATCTTAGTTCCCGCAATTTTTAATGGCACAAAAATGCAAATTTTCATAAAACTGAAAATGTCAGTAAGATCCCCACTCTTCTTCTCTAAATGTTAACAAATTGGGCGAAACAGTTTAGGGTTTCGAACAACAACAACAAAATAATTCCTACCATAGATGCGAACGAACTTTTTAAATTTGCAAATTTAAAAAAAAATACCCGGATGAGGCTATTATCGAAAACATTTGTTTTATTACTTTTCAAACTATATACTGTATAGTACATGTCGAAAACTTAGCAAATTTGTCCTCTGAAATTGTCTAAATTTTTAGCAAATTTGTCCTCTGCAACTGTCGAAAATTTAGCAAATTTGTCCTGAAATTTTTTTTAACTTTGCAAATGTGCCCCGAGCTAACCACGTAGAAGCATTAATTTTGGATTGTGACAACATTAATACGATGAATTTCCATGACTTTTTTTTTCCCATATTAATTCATTCTGCCCTGACTTTTCCAGAAATTTTGAAGTTCCCGAACCCTGAAGTACCAAATCTTTCCGCTGGGTGACAGCATCGTTGACATTTGACAACCATGCACTTTCTAAATTAACATTTTCCATCAGAAAAATCTCCCGAGGGTCGGTTTTTCGAAGAAAAGTTCGACATCGGAGTAATTTCGATTTTTTTTACTAGAGCGGCGAGTGTGAACTGGGCAAAGGCGAATGAGGAGAGCCACTGGGTTAGGAACAACAATAGATCTAGGATGCGTTTAATCCCGAGAGAGATTCTAATCGCTAGGCGCCCGCGATTAAATGTAATTGGCGTCCCAGTATAGGCAAGGCACAGTCAACGACGAGGTCAAGAAAGGAAGGAAGCGTTGACTCCGACCGAACGATTAAGGATTTATCGGCATTATAATTCGCCTCGATGCATTATTCACAAAAGGTAGAAGCTGAAAAAATTGTCACTTTTATCAGATGGAGACGCTCCGCTTACCAAGTAACCAAACGCGCTTCCGCGTTGCTCACTGGACGGAAAGCCCAAAATCCATCCTTAAAAGCTAGATTTGCAGCACTTTTTACGATTAAAAAATAAAGGAAAGAGCGGGTGAAGAAGACCATGCACCATCTTTTGGTGAAATTAGGTCAGTTTTGGTTTTACAGGGTTCCCCCAGAAATTTCATTTTCAACTTCCCTGACTTTTCCAGGTTGTAAAAAAAATATCCCTACCAATGACAATGTCGAAATGGACATATGCCGATGTTATTCACAATTTTGCAAAAATCGACATAGGACAATATTCACTATTTTTAAAAATTTACTATAAAACAATTTCAATTAATTTTTTTTTAATTTGACAAAATTAGCGTGACATTTTTTTTAATTTTAAAAATTTGTATTCGGAGAACGCAGATAATTTATAATCTGAAAATATTTTATTACATTATTCTGTTGAGAATTTTACAGATCTGTACTCGAAAACAATTGACAATTTGTTCTGGAAAAGGTTGGAAATATTGCAAATTTATCCATTACGAAAAGTTTGAAAATTTTGCAAGTTTGTACTCGAAAACTGTTGAAAAATTTGTGGTGGGAAAATTTTAAAAATAGGATTTTGTCAATATTAATACGTTAAATTTCTGTGACTTTTTAAAAATAAATCATCATTCCTTGATGTTTCCAGACATTTTCAAGTTCCCCGAATTTTCGAGACATTATCAACTTCCCCGACTTTTCCAGGCATTTTCAAGTTCCCCAAGTTTTCCAGTCGCTTACCACTAAGCGACACTTGTTGACAAGCGACTGGAAAACGTTTCAACGTGCTCCTACCCATTTTCAAGCTCCCTGACTTTTCCAAGTCCCATGGAGGAAACCCCCAAGTACTTTTTTGTGGTCACTTCGGCCCTGGCACCATCCAGGACACGTGATTGAACCCATGCGCCGACACTAAGCTAAGGATACGCTAAGTAGACTAGTTCTAAAGACTCGGATTAAGTAGACAGGTGGAGGTGGGGCCACCGCGCCCGAGGCATTCAAACGGGCGCTTCATTGACGGACATCAAAGATGGTCTTAAAGTACATGTAACAATAGGCAATCACGCACGCATGCAGCGAGCGCCCCCTTGACGGCGTTGCGGCGACTCCACCCAAATTAAGAAGAAAAAAAAAGCCGATATTCGCAGACAGGTGTCGCCCTCGCCATCTTTAGGGGGTTCGCGAGGAGGTGGCCCGAAAGTCGTTTTCTCTCTCTCTGGCTTTAATGCTCATTTGTTATTCAAATGAATGAAATTTGGGGGAACCGGTTGGCAGCGCCGCTCAGGTAGGTGTTACCACCGCCGAGTAATTTACTCCGAGTAGGCACCATTTCCATACAGGATGACACTACTGACCCACATGTTCAACGAGCCAACCATCGAGAGAGCCGAGAAAGGAGGGCGTGGTCCTCCTCGCCGTTGCCCGGGCAACGCGTTGGCGTCCAGCGCGCCACCTGGCCACGCGAGGCCACGGCGCGTGAATCACGCTGCCCGGAAAAAAAAATGACGTCACGCCCGTTCGAATCGAAGGGCACTCACCTGAGTGCGTTCGAGGAGAAATGGAGGTTAACATCATGCGTGGAAGAGAATAGGTGCTGCCAAGTGCGAACTGAGAGAGAGCTAGCTAGCTAAGCTACGCCTCACATCCCAACCGGTATAAGACATTAGGACCACGGAACACGCTAAAACATGGGGAGGATCTATGAGACGTGGTTCCTCGAAACCCAGCTTGACTATAGTATAACAACCGGCAAATGTCAATTATAAAGGACCGCCGATTTACCTACAGTATACGCACTTAACTGAGAAAATAGTGCGGGAATCGATGCCCATGTACGACCGGTAAATGAAAGACCGGCATCAGGGTTCCCCCAGAAATTTCATTTTCAACTTCCTGGACTTTTCCAGGTTTAAAAAAAAAAAAATCCCTGACCAATGACAATGTCAAAAATTGACATACATGTATTTCGGAAAATCGACGCGGGAAAATATTTTTGCGAAAATAACTAATGACAATTTTGAAAATTAACATTGAAAATTTTTTTAAAAAAATTGCATAAAAAACGTAGAAAATTTGACAATTTTGTATTCGGAAAATGCTGAAAATTTGTACTCGAAAAACGTGAGAAATTATGCAATTTCAACCTTAGAAAACGTGGAAAATTTTACAAATTTCTACTTGGAAAATGGGCCCCGAGGTAAAAAAATGTAGAAGCACTAATTTTGGATCGCAACAACGTGACTACGTTGAAATTCCCTGACTTTTTCAAAATAAGCCATTCTTCCCTAATTTTTCCAGAAATTTTCAAGTTCCCTGACTTTTCCATGTTTGGGGGTATACTGAGTATGGTCACTGCGAGTCGGCACCGTTGATGTTCAAACTGCGAGAACGACTGAAGCATATGCCACACGATTATGATATTGAGAAAAACGTGATACGAAGCGATATGATACAACGCGATACGATCGTATTCCGCGTATCACTCAGGTACCCACAGGGTAGCACTATAGTGCGCATTGGCTCAGAATACAGCAACCAGTCTATCGATTGTTAGTCAAAGAATGACATGGGCGGCACGATACGAACCGATACGATGTCTAAATCGCTATTCCTGGGTGGCGCTGCGAGCTCATGTCTAATGGCTAGGTAAAAGTGGGCGGAGTCGCCATACTGGTCTTTCGTATCGTATACTGTGATCGATGCCTGAACTGTATTCGTTCGCCCAGCATGCAGGCCTCCGAAAAAAAATAAACATTTATCATCCTAACTATACGATAAGTTAGGAATAGCCGAGAAGCTCGACTTCTCAAATCCCAACCAGTATAAAATAATCTTAACTAGGACTGAGTCTTGCACGGTCCTGGTTCTGAGCTAGATTCCAAACGTGACGGAGAGAATCTGAGACGATTAGTTGGGGTTACCGTTTATTAAATCCCAACTTGGAGAAGACTCCTTCATAGCTCGGGTTTCTCAAATCTCCATTATGACAACTCTTAACAAATTCAGTTTCAGAAATTCCAACTATAGTAGACTGAGTTCGATGAGACATATTTCAAATCCAAACCAGTATAAAGTACAGGTGATCTAGCCTAAAACCCCACGGTCCACGGAACGAATAGGCCCGTAAGGGCTTCGTTGCAACTCCAGAAATTCACTGACAGGAACACCACAGTATGGGAACGCCCCGAGGAGAGGAAGAGGAAGGCAGTCAAGTTTTTGAAATCCCAACCGTTATAAGAGATTCCATTTTTATACTCGGAAAAGAAGAACAAAAACAGTTTGAATAGGTTAGACGAAGGAGAGCGACAGGTGGGATAAAACCGAAATTTCGAAAGTAATTAACAGCCATTTCCTGCGTAAAATGCAAATTCGGATAACACGCTCGATAAAATGGACGCGGGCGGTATAGGGGTAAAACAACAAAAAAAAGTAAAAAAAAAACAACAACCGAGAAAGAAGAAAAGGGGCGCAGAAGAATTAAGAAATGGTGGGGGATTAAAATAAAGAGGGCGACATCAAATGAGAAGGGAGAGAAACGAAGGACTCAGCTAGAAATCCTTGAGGGGGAGCACGCACAAAAAAGCGCCATTTTTTGCCTTGGCTTTCATCGCCAACCTCTGATAACCGAAAAAAAGGGCACTTCGCAGGGGCTCGTCACAAACAACGTCCGACTAACGAATTTTTCAAAGAGCCCGGCTAGTACTACTTTAAATTCACTAACAAAATTCGATAATCAATCGTTGGTACCCCCATCAAAAACAATCACTTTATTTCCTTCCTACCGCCGATAAAACAAAATTTGCCGTCAAACTGCCCCCAAAAATTTCATATTCTGATTCAACTTCCCCGACTATTCCCAGGTTTTTAAACAAATTTCCCTGCCCAATGACAAGGTGTCGAGATTGAAGTATATGCCAACGCTATACACGATCGAATTCGCAAAATAGGCACGTGGCAATATTCAAAATTAACGTAGGAAAATGTTTACAGTAATGAAATATTCGGAGAATGTTGAAAGTTTGTCAAATTCCAATTCGTAAAAGGCTGAACATTTTGAAAAATTGTACTCAAAAAGGTTAAGAATTTCTTAAGAATCCGTTGAAAACATTGCAGCAAATTGGTCTTCGGAAACAGTCGAAAATTTTACAAATTTGTATACTCGAAAACAGTCGAAAACTTTGCCAATTTGTACTGGAAAAGGTTGGAAATCTCGCTAAATTTGTATTACAGAAAGTTGCGAAAACCTGTTCTCAAGAACTGTTGGAAATTTGCCCTCTAAATTGTTTTGAAAATTACGCAAAGTTTTCAAACGGGCCTCGATCTAACCATTCATTTTGGATTGTGACAACATTAATACTTTGAGATTTTCCCAAACTTTTTCAAAACAAGTCATTCTTCCCTCACCTTTTCCAGGTCTGGGGCAAACCCTGTTACGGTATCTTTTGACTCAGTGGAATAATATCCCGATTTTAATTTCAGTATTTGCATTTTACGCCCCTTATAATATCTGACATTTCCACGCTGACTGCATTGAACTTCTAAATGTATACATATATCGTACACGAGAGGTCATTGCCAAATTTTAAATTCTACCAGGAGGCCTTCATACTGTAAGGCTTATGTCAATTTTGCGCAACGCCTTCCTCCTGGTGGTACATGTATTAACAATTGTCTCGTCCGGATGAACGGAGTCGTGGCGAGGGCGTGCATTAATGCCAGTGCCCACTTTCTTTTCGCTTAAGCGTGGCGCCTCGAGGCTCCGTACATTTAAATGCAGCAGCGCCCCCCTCGAGCGCCAAATGAAAATGTGCGAGCGAGCGTGAATGCACGCAACGCGAGGAACTGAAAGGAAATGATAAGGCGAAATAAAAAAAAACACGAGAATGAGAAGGGGAGGTTTGGGTAGGGGCCTCCGTCGCCAATTACGGCTCCATGGCCGCCAAACGAGCTTGCATTAATTAAGTCGGCGACGCCATCTTCAATTTTAAGCTTTTCAGCAGTCAAAACGTGGAAAACCATGGAGATGGAGAAATTCAGACCACAACAGCAAATATCAATCGTGTTGTCGGTTTTGTAACAAGCAGCGCGATGCCACTCCTCCGCCCAACCTCCCCATTTACCCGGGTTCGGTACCGGTGTCGTGAAATACACGTTCGCAATCAATAGGATATACCCTCAGAACTGGAAAGGTCAGGGAAATTTAACTTAGTCATGTTGTCACGATCCAAACCTAATGCTTCTACGTGGTTAGCTCAGGGCCCATTTGCAGATATTTCCAGTAAAAATTTGACAAATTGTCCACGTTTTCGGAGGACATATTTGCAAGATTTCCAACCTTTTCCAAGTACGTACAAAAATTTAGAAAATAAGTCAAGTCTGAAGAATACCTATCAACCCGATCGTAGTAGACGACGCGCGTAGATTACTGGCCAAATTGAGGAAATTTTTTCCTCAAAATAGGCAATTACAAAAATTTTCAATAAAAAAAAAAGAAAAAAAAATACAAAATTGACTGCGCGAATTTGTCGATTCGGCTTTGCCATTTGTCAAAAATTATCTCGCGTAAAATGAAATACTGAGCATTCGCTAGAAATGTTTTCAGTAGCTAACGAAATTAAAAACTATAGGAATTGCGAATTTCGAGTGCTTCCCACGCGTCAATTATAAATAAAAATCGCGATGTTGAAAGAAGACGGTGATTTTTCATATTTTATTAGTAAAACGCACGAATGTAAAACTCGCGTTTCCTACTAATTTACCTTCGTTATCTGTAACTATTTTTTTCACCCAAAATATCCAATATAATCCTAAAATTATCTTCGGAAAATTTCCCATAGACAACCGGGATCACTAGTGAAAAGAACACATTTTTCGTTTCACTGTTTTTCTTCCGGCGAACGGGGAAATTCCCCAAATTGGATTTTTTTGGGGGGATAAAGAATTTTTGGATCTTAAAAAAAAAGTTGATATTATTCATACGATTTAAAAAATGATGAGCGCATCTACGTTAACGTAAAATCCGCATACGTGAAAACCCGGATGAGTGCAAAAGTTGCAAATTTTTTCACTTATACAACTTCGACGTGGTAAATTACCAAGTAACCAAGCCCATTTAGAACCGAGTAATTACAGGGTGTCCGCCCGAGCGAACGTATTTCACCTCTTCCCCCTCTGCATATTACTCGCCCAATTTTCACATTTTTTCGGCAAAAGTATTAAATCTTCCCCCCTTCTCGTTTCATTCCTAAAGGGGGGAAACGAAGGTGGCGCCACCCCCTAGGACCCTCGCCTGTAATAACGCCGCGAAAAGGGGGGGGGGCAGAGCATAAATTGCCCCTATTGTGCGCCGTTGGTCGAAGCGCTTTTGTTGGCTGTCATAGGGGCCCCTAAGGAAGGCGGAAAAGGGGGAGGGGAAGCAACCTGCCGCATGAAGCGCACGCATCGTTTATATTTAATGCGAGGCAACTCGATCCCAGCGAAGTGAAGCTAACAATGCATCTTCTTCCTCCCCTATACGATTCCCCTAGGCTTCTAATTCCCCTAGATGGAGCTCCCAACACGCACGCTCGCTCGCTCGCTCGGCAGAGGGTGCGACTCTCGGGGGTTTTAGCGGGAGTCTCAAAATGGCGCCAAAAATGTTTAAAAAGGGTATCTTTTAGTGAGTGGTCCGTTCAAAGCAAGTTTCAAGCACGAAAATATTTCGATAAATGTTACATTTTAATAAAAAGAAAATTTCCACTTCTCAAACTTCACACGCGTTAAATAACCAGCGATTAACGACGCGTGAGAAATTTGAAAATGCCAAAATTGCCAATATTCCCGGCTTTCTACGTAGTAAATATCAAATTTATCGAAACTATTCAATATATGTCATGCCTAAAAAATCAAGCTCGTCGAAAGTAAGCATTCTTTGTGCTCGCACCCTTTCACTGGAAAAACATAACGTGGTACCAGTTTGCATCAGGGGTACTCAGACAAAAGCTTTACTAATGGCAATTTTGGCCGTCGTGAATTTACGCGTGCAAAATCGACACGCCCGAGAAATTCTTTTTTTTTTCCAAACAAAAGAATGCATTTCTTTTACACGCATGGTTTCACGACTGCCAAAATTGCAGTTCGCAGAGCTTCAATCGGAGTACACCCCATTATAACAGGGAATGCCACTTTTCGATCGCAGCGCCGCACATCAACGAGCCGGTGCCTGCATTTCCCCCGGAGTGTCGCCCCCTGGTGTATAACTCGTAAAAGGGTCCTTTTCACCGCATTCCCCCTTCTCTCGCTAACTCGGACGTTAGTAAGTTCAGGTTGTCGACCCCGGGTTCCCTCCCCGGCACAGGTCGCCCCTAGGCAGGGGGGCATGAGGGGCCTATCCACCAAAATCCTCCGCCACTGGCTGCGGGTCACTCCTTCGCGATCCTTCAACCGTTACGCCACCTAGGCGTTGTGTTTTTCTTCTTTCTTCTATTTCTTCCCCCTTACTAAATATGACAATGCTACGGCGGGTTAGCGACGGTAGCAAAGGTTGCGGAAAAGAGCATGGGAGAATTTTCGGGGGGGAACCCCCCGCCCCGTTTCCGGCCGTAACAATTGCGAGCGCAGCCTCGCGGTGGACTACAAAAAAAAAAAAGACGTTCCAACGGCCCCTTAGCCTCACCAGAAAACCAAATGGTGGCCATTCGGAGGGGACGTTAGTCACGGTGGTCGGCGGCCACCTCACCGAGCAATCTACCGTTGAATAGAGAGCGCCACCTAGCAGCAAATGCGGACAAAACCTGAGGGTTATCGCATATAGGTATTCAATAATTCAACATGTTTTTTCTTACATGTAGCAAACATGGTTTTTACACGTAAAATACTTGGGATATACTATGTAAAACAAATTACGCTACATGTAAAAACACGTTTCCTACATCTAAAATACATGCAATGATGCGACGATGTAAAATGCATGTAAATACATGTTTTACATACCATATTGACGTGTATTTTAATGTTACATTGTATATTATATATACATGTGGGCCTAATTAATTAACATATGTATAAACAGCTAGTATTTATTAAATAGCTTTAGAGCAAGAAATGCTTAGTGCGCATGCGCCAGCCACCAAACGGAACTTTATCTTCATTTACTTTTACGTTTTCCATCTACGTCAAGCTACGGCATGAATACAACTTAGTAGCTGTAGAAATATCCTCAAAATGCTCGGTGAATTGCCACTTTCAAGGCCCGCGCAAGGATGTTCAGTTTGGCGCGGAAATTATCCAGTTCAACTCGGATAATTGAAACAGTTATACAGTTCTAGCAACAGTTTTCCTTGCCCGGACGGATTTTCACTTATCCGAGTTCGACTGTATTATAAAGCTCAAGCACTTAAAAAACAGCCAATGCTCCTCCTCCCCCTGCCAAATGATAAAGAATTGATTAGAAATGAACGTGCTTGCCCAACGGGCAGTAGCCGAAGCGCCATTGGCGCCACGGCCATCCGCTAGATGTCGTCGCAATCCGCCGAGTCATTTTCTTTTCTCTTCGACAACCCGTCAGCCTTCGGCCCTCTAATTTTAATTTAAAAAGCAAACTTAAATTTTCTTTTTCGCGAAAAATCAGTTGTTTGAAAATTGATAAGAAAGAAAAGAAAAAACTAGTTTCGGGGAAAAGTCGGTTATTTTGTCTTTTTTTAAAAAGCCTCTCTCCGCGCGTTCATTATCGGGCAAACAAAAGCCGAAATCGCTGGGAGGCGTCTCGACAGTTTTTGCGCAAAATTTTTAAAATGTTTACTTAAATTTAACCGGGTGAGAGCGAAGTTTTTGGAGGGCCCTTCGTGTCGGGGCGAGATCGCAGCGCCCCCCACGCTTCGCCAAATAAAAACTGCGCATTCACGCTTTCGATGATCCGAACTCTCGTTTAGGCACAGGGTCACTCCCCGCGTCAGATATTCGAGCGTGGAAGAAACGAGAAAAAGCAGAAAGCCCCCGCGCAGAAATCACTCGGAAGGAAATTAAATTCAAACACCTGTCAAGGCGAAAAAAAAAGCACTTTTCAACCCGCTGCATGGAGACAAAAACGCCACCTGGCGAAACGGGTGAAAAATACGTGAGGCGACTCCTCAAACTGCGCGAGTGCTACCTCCGGATGCTATTTAATTAACGAGAAAATATATGCAAACGCCCGTTTATGATATTAATAATAATTTATACCGATTAATAAAGCGTTTTCGAAGTACGGCTAACGTCCGGCGTAAGAACGGAAAACTAAAGTTTCGCTCGTTATCGTGCTGAGGTAGAACCCCTTGTCCGCGAAACTAAATATCGCAAAGCAGTATTATACAGTCCAACTCGGATAAGTGAAAAAAAACCGTCCGGGCGAGGAAAACTGTTGCACTTATCAGGTTTATCAGGTACGCGGATTTTGCGTAGAAACGCTCGTTTTAGCTCAGTCGTAACAATGACAGTCAATGACAAAAATTCACATTCTGCAAAATCGACACAGGCAATTTTGAAAATTAACGTAGAAAATTGGTAAAAAAATTTAAAAAAAAAAAAAAATTTACATGAAAAAATGTTGAAAATTGTACAATTTTGTATTCGGAAAATGTAGAAAGTTTTGCAAATTTCAACTCGGAAAATGGACCCTGAGCTAACCATGCCTATAGAAGCGTTAATTTTGGATCGCAACAACATGACCACGTTAAATTTCCCTGACTTTTCCAGGTCTGGGGGTAGCCAAGGTATTCTTCCTCTTAAACAGAAGTTTTGTCAGATGAAATGTACGGATTCAGTAGACTTCTGATTTTAATAACCTGTAGGGACCAAAACAATGAGAAAAAAAAAACGTTCGTAGAATAGGAACATACGAGCATAAAAAATTGCAGGTTTGCCCTCACCTTTATATGTTTGAGATATCAAAAATGCACAACACGAACAATTTCTGGTACTTATCGACACGGATGGTAAGGGGGAATCTGAATCATTTCGAAGGGTGTGTTGTCAAGTTCGGAAATTCAAGGTTTGAACATTGGTTTCAATTATCCGGTTTCACTTATCCGAGTTCTACTTACATACTCACTCGTTTTAAGGTTTTAAGGTAGGAATGTAACTTCACTATCTAATTTACTCATGTATAGCACGATCCGTCTATAAATTCCTAAGTCGATTCAATTTCGCCTTATTTCCAACGAAAAGATGCATTATTAGGAGTACTCAAGACAGAAGCTTAACGAAGGACACTTTTGGCAGTCGTGAAGTCACGTGTGCGAAAGGAATGTGTTAGTTGGTTTTTTAAAAAACTGCTTACTTCGAGTGAATTATTAAAACCAAAGGGCGTGTCCAAAAGCATTTGCATTGGAGCATTTGCTCCAGTTTCAATCAAGTAGAAATGTCATAGTCATGGATCGTCACTCTTTTGGCTTTTCGTAAATTTTGTCTGAAAAAACACAAAAACGCCATTTCGTCGAGTGTTTTGTGTCTATTCGAACCTTTCCAGACGACGTTCTGGGCATATTTACGAATGTTCGTGGACGTTATTTTTCCCCCAAAATGTTCACATGCCCCCTTATATTTAGGTATTGGGGTGCTTGCCCTTAAAATCCTCAGTTTCCTGCGCCTCCTGAACCCCCTTCGAGGGTCTGAGCACGGTGACCAGACCGACGTATTTTCACGCTGGACAGTCTTTTTTAAGGGAGGGAACGTGTCTCTAACCCCTGGGCGTGGACACGGCGTGTGAATGAGCCGCATTTTGGGGCAATTTGTCTCGATCCAAGTAGCGTGTTCCAAGATGGCGATTGGCGTCGTCTTGGCAATCGGCATAGCTCTCGACCCACGTCTAGGGACATTCATTCGAAGATACGGCTTGCTGGTCAGTAACAATGGCTGCCTGCCCTCCTCTTTCGCGATGTGGCGCCACTGCCTCCAAAAGTTTACCTAAACTATACCATAGGCGTCGAGTTGACGCTAGTGAAACGTGCGATCATTGACGATTCGCCAACAATTCAATTTGAAACATTTTGTAAGAATGATTATGTATCGGTACGCAGATACTGAACTCTTCATTCGTAAACGCGAGACGAACCGTTCGAAGTTAAAGCCGGCGCCAGACGATGCTACGAACACCTTCCAACGTTCCAACG
>JAQGAO010006034.1:0-12791 GCA_034697705.1 Ommatoiulus sabulosus
CCTGACTTTTCCTGACATTATTTTTCTTGCCTGACTTATCCTGACTTTTCCTGACTTTGCAGAAACTGGCAACCCTGCTTTTACTAATACTTTTACACATATGTGGCTGCTACATAAAATAGCTACCCATTTCGGCAAACAGCTCCTACTGTCTCAGGCACAATCACTATCCCAATCTCAAACCCACAAACAATTACTCAACATTAATCATGCCAGAAGGGGCTGAGTCCCCTTAGTGCATTAACGTTGTTGTTGTTGATGCTACTGTAGCTGTTTGAAGTGTAGCCATCTAAAGTGCACAGCAAATCACATTAAAAATAACTCCTAGTATTATATAGTATATGTGTACAACGTACTAGCATGCCAGAAAGAAAATTTCAATCTCTAACTATGACTAACTTCCAAATTTTATATGGTATTATGGAACTGGAATGATGTTATGCTGAATCACCATGTTAACAGGGTGATAAAGGCACCAAAAATAAAATAAAGTGTACAGGAAACTAATAGCACAGTATGTTAATAGGCTATAAAAGTTAAATATCGCGCTCAATTTATTGAAGATCACGTGACCATGGATGTTTTGCAAAGAAGTAGCACCGTATACTATGGTTATAGTACCAACTTTTTTAATATTTCAGAAATTGGGGACAAGTTCATTTATCTGCGTGGCTATACTAGTACATGTAGATCAGATATTTCTTCAAGATTATGCCGAACGTTCGACTAATAATTATAATAATTAGCGCATAAATTATAAGGAGAAAAAAATCTTACGTGCGCGAGGCGATTTCAGCGATATCCGAATGACAAAAGGTCGAAGTCCAGGGATCATTATCAAATTTACAAAAATAATGATAAATGATGACACGTGCACTTCTTTACATGTATTTTTTATCAAGCAACCCCGTATCACTATCTGCGCAAACCCTCGAGCAATTAATGGATCAACCTCGACCAGTACCCAGTTTGAGATAGCGTATTCGGCAATAGAGTTTTGTTGCACAGATTCTTGAATATCGGAAACTTCGAAATATGATTTCGTATGCTAAACAAGTGACGCATGCGTCGGCTGTTGGATGATGCACTGAGTGTTATTATTGAATTTATGTTCGTTTTATTTGAATAAGCACAGTAAGTATGTTTGTATTCTTCTGTTTAACTCTCCATGGAAAGTTATTGTTATTCATCGAATCTTTATCAATTTAAATATCACCATTTGAGTCGTTTATTTTTATAACATGGGATATGAACAATGACAGCTAGTTACTTGTAGGTCAGCTGACATCTTGTCAAGACCAGAAGATTTATGGGAGGGGGTGAGGAAACTGATAGCCAGACAATCTGGGTTGATCGCTAATATGATTGTTAATACTTATAGGTTTTATTTCATCTTATACAATTGGAAATTCATTGCATTCTGCATCAAATGAAACTGCATGATGACTTTTTCATACGTTTAGATATACTTTGATCTTGAAGATTCTTGACGATGGATGCTCTATCTCAATTGGCTCTTACTTTGACCCAAGAGGAAATAATACAGGATCTCCAACCAATTTTTATTGCACAAGATTTGGTTGATTTTGGTGTTATAGATGACAAACAGCAATCAAAAATACTGTCAGAAGTAAATATGCAATCAGTGTTGATAATGAGCAATGTTATTTGTTGTACAATTACTAATTTTGTGCAATATATTATTGTAGGCATCTGAAAATCTTCAAGCGAATATGCTACTTAATGAAATCATTAGTAACGGAGGTCCAGACGCTTTCAATCTATTTATAAAAAGTTTGCTAAATGATGGCAAGTACAGCTGGCTTGCTGATGCCTTACAAGTGAAACGAGAAACGTTGGAGAAAAGTTTCAACGAATTTAACGATTTGCTCACGAAAGGGGGTGTTCCTCATTTACCTCCTCACATGCTTACACGAACTGATCTCCAAACATGCACTAGAACATGTCTACGAACTTTATTTAGGCAAGGGGATTCTGGATATGTAATAATCCATGGTATGGGTGGTTCTGGAAAGTCAACACTCGCAGCAGCCTCTGTGAGAGATTTTAAATTTACCTCAGACTTATTTCCTCAGGGTGTTTATTGGTTAAAAATTGGGCAAAATGTCAGTGATGAAAGTTTGCTTATAAAAATGCACACTCTTTGTGAAAAACTTGATTTTTCGTATCGCGAAAGTATTCCATGTAATCTTGAAATGGCTACCGATCGTTTACGAAACTTATTTATGAGCAAATTATATCGGAAGTCACTCCTGATTTTAGATGATGTTTGGCATGATTCAACAATTCGACATTTTGATTTTGGTTGCCAAATATTGTTAACTACAAGAAACAAAAGCATCATGGATGTAACGTGCAGAAAAGTGCAATTTGTCGAGATAAGAGATGGATTTTCTTTGCCTGAAAGCCTTCAATTCCTGGCAGATAGCTTGAAAAAGAAGATTAGTGATTTGCCAAGAGATCTTATTAAAAAGATTCATGAACTAACTGAAGGTAACGTGTATTTTAATTTTGCGATTATTAACCAGTGTCGGTGAAGGGTCTACTAAATTTCCACAATACCATTACATTTACTGCTCAATTTGTACTAGCTTGTCAGTAGGGGGGATTTCAGTATTAAAATTAGTTAGTTAATTAAAATAAAGATAATGATCACATATCCAATTGATTTGAGTTTACTGAAACGGATTTCTGGGAAAATATATCTCCATGATTCCCTAAAGATTTATTGTGTTGACTATTACAGGTTTAATTTGATCCAAATCCACAATCATCTTCTGATATATTATCACTCTATTTTTAGGATCGCCTATGGTTATGTCAATCATCAGTTCAAGTGTACGGAGTGTATCTCATCATAATAGCGATGGTGCTTTTCAGAATTGCTTGAGGAAGTTGGAAGACAATTCTTTCATCAAAAACAAGAAGAAAACGCCTTATGAATATCCTTGCATTGCTCAAGCTCTTGAATTAAGCGTGGCAGGTTTAGAAGAAGATCTGTTGGAGTATTATTATGACTTGGCAATATTTCCAAATGAATTTTACATCATTGGAAAAGTAACTTAATTTGTTGGTGTATGATTTATCTGAGTTAAATTTGCCAATGAGTTGATAAGAACAATTTGTTGTTTTAGGTACTGGCGACTTTTTGGAAAAAAGATCTCTTTGATGTGGTGGAAATCATGACCAATTTCATTGAAAAATCTGTGGCAACGCAGGTATCAAACGGCCACTCCAACCTTTACACTATTCATGATCTTTACTTATATTATCTTAAAGATAAGTTAAATAAGGATTCCTTAATGGTAAGCTTTGTGATTCGTAAATGTGAAATAAATCTAATGTTACATTTTATTATTATTATTAATTTTTTTAATATTATTCTTTTTACATACCTCTTCATTAGAGTCGTCACAAACGCTTAATTTCCAGCTACCTTGAAAAGTGTAATAACAAATATGAGAATCTTCCTGACGATGGCTACATTTTGCAGTTTCTTGGTCACCATTTAAAAGGAGCAGGGATGTGTGATGCATTTCCTCAAGTATTTCTAGATTTAAAAGTACTTATTCCAAAACTAAAAGCAACCGGACCTGCAGACTTATTAGGGGACTTTGAGCGTTATGAAGATCTGATAACACAGAATGTAAAGATTAAGAAAATGTTTTAATTTGAAAAATATGATAATATGCACTTCACGTGGTTAACAAGTGTTTTATTTTCTTAATATTCAAAGGGGAAACATGCGGAGAAGTTGAACAATTTCAAAGAATTTGTTAGAAGCAATGCACATCTCTTAACAAATAGTCGATACGATATTTGTCAAGTGGCCCTTTGCCAACCAACAAGCTCTGAAGTGTTCCAGCAGGCCAAAAAGTTGTGCGAAGCGGATCCTGATGCATGTTATTATGAGTGGTGGTAATATGTTATTTTTGCTAAAAATTGATTCAAAAATTAACCCCATAAAGCAACTTGGATATTTTCTTGTGTCAACAAAGGATAGTTACTTGCATATAAAATATTGAAACCAGATTTTTGCGAATATATTGCTTAAATGTTTGCATCGCCAATATAACAAGTTTGGGCAACCAAAATTTTTATTCTGACTGCTGTATTCCAAGATGAATTTAGTTACTCAATTGAATCGTTTCATGATTGGTTTGCACCTATTTTTGAATATCTTTAGCAATAGTGACAAGCTCAAAAGTTCACGCATTCTCAGTACCCAAGTACACAAATCTAAAGTAGCATGTGCCAAGTTTTCCCATGATGGGAAGCATATTATTTCAGCTGGGAACGACATGATTATCAAGGTAATTTGTTTTCAAGCTATATTTATGCTGCAACCACTTAATCTTAGCTTTCTTTCTAAAACTTCAGATTTTGAAGAGTCGTTCTGGACGTGTAGTTCTTCGTCTGAAGGGCCATTCTGGTGCAATAACTTGGCTTGCTAACAGCTTTGAACCTGCCTCATGCAAAGAAGCTATTTTGTCCAGTTCTGCAGATTCTACTGTAATGGTATGGCGCATTTCTCGGAATCTATTAAAGGGGAACAAAAAACAAGGTAAAATGCTTGGTTTTTGACTGTTAGTATGATGACGGCCTATTAATGTTGTGCATAATTGTTAAATTTTAGCATGGACACTTCATACTCCTTTCACAATCTTTAAAGGACATTCTGCAAAAGTTATATCATGTTGCATATTGAATGATGGAGCCACTGCTGCTTCAATGGGACAGAATGGTGAAATCAAAGTAAGTATAGAGAAGATAAGATAATGCTCTAAGGGGGCTGAGCGCCTTCTGGCATGTTAGTTATTGGTGTTAGTAAGTATAGATGTTGAATTGTTGTGCGTATACAAAGTGACATAATGTAAATTTGTACAATTTATAGGCTAATTTTTTTTAAAATTTATTTTGTGAAATCTAAAAATAAATGTGACACATTAAAAATTCTGTTGGATTTTGATAACAAAAATGTTGTTTTAGTGGGCTAAACTCTTATGTTACTAATTTCATTTCTACAGGTATGGAAAATCATATGGGAATTAAAACTTTGCTCAGAATTTGCGAGCTGGGAAGCACATTGCGAATCATTTGATGTTGGCCAATGTGACCTCCTGCCAGATGGAAGCAAACTTGTGTCGACTGCTAGAACATTCCTGAAAATGTGGGATGTGAATAAGAAACTCCCAGAGTGGGAACAGGAAGATCGTGATAGTCAATTTGTATCATGCTGCTTTGCTCCTAATGGAAGAGAAGCACTTGTGTTGGCTACGGTGGATTATCGTGTCAACGTTTATACAGTTGATGGTGGTCGACTGCTGTTTAGTTTGTTGGAGCCAAATAGAGTTCCATTACTTCACTGTGCCATATCGGGAAACTTCATTGCTGCAAGCACTAATGGACAATCGGTGGTTGTTTGGAATAAGGAATCTCGAGAAGTTCTGGATTATCATCATGGCCATAAAGGGTATTGTAATTTTTTCGTCTGGTTTTGGTTAAATTGGTCATTTCTTGCACTGTAGAATGTTGCATGGAGTAAATTTCGTAAATTCTTAATATTCATCGAAGGCTTATTTTAAAGCATAAACAATCACATGCTAGTGTGATTCCAATTTTTATATTTGTTCCTTTCCGATTTTGATACCATTCTATTTTTCTCCGTTTTAATTTGCCATCCCAACTGGCAAGTTGCATGCTTTCCAGTCAATAAAAAGTGCTTTCATGGTAGCATAGTAGGCTATACGGATTACCAGCATGCCAAATTTATTTTAATTTCTTTTAATTTCTCACAACATGTTAAAATTCTTAACATCTTTTCTTTAACTTTCAAGATGCGTTTGCAGTGTCTCATTTTCTCCAAATATAAAATTGGAGAACAACAACAAGTCTGCAGACGTGGCAGATTCAGAAATAGTTTCTGCTGGAAATGATGGAACAGTGATGGTTTGGAGAAGTTCTTCATCAAATCAGCAGGTTGAAGTCATTCTCCGAGAAGTATTTTCTTGTCAGTTTGACAGCAACAGTGAACCCCTGATTGCCAGTGTTGATGTCAACAACAAAATTAAGGTAACAATTTGTTGTTTTAAAATACCAAATTGCTGTGTTTCAGAATTTTATTAATGGCTCAGTTCGTTTTCAAAAGCTTTTGTACTAACATTTGTTAAGCTTATCCTAAATAATTAATCCCAATTTCCTCCAATTGTTTTTTGAACTGAATTAGACATTTTGTTTTGTATTTATATACAAACATTTGTATATTTGGCACGTGACAACTTAATTGATAGCCTAAAATTACCTAAATTTCTGCAAAGCCTAATGAATTTAATTTGCTACTGGATCAGGGTTTTATTTGTGAGTAAATTGATTTTTAATTTCACTCTTTAATTACCTAGGTGTATGATGGACAACAAAACCTGTTGGCTGGGGAAAATGGATCATTGATACCCTCATTTAGAGTTACATGCTGTACATTATCGCACAAAAGAGACAAAGTTTTATATGGATGCACAAATGGCTCTTTAAAGGTGAGCATTTTTCAACTACCTCTTCTATCATTAATGTTGGATGAGTTGGATGTTGGATTTTACTTTTTGTGCAAATCTTGTTCGTGTATTTGTTATATATGGGCGACATTTATTTTTATAGTTATTTGATATTCGAAGCAGCACAACGAGAACGTTGTACAATTCAAAATACGAGAGTAAATCTGGGTTTGCGAGCGAAGTAACTTGCTGCGGCTTAACAAAGGATGATATGTTTATGGTGGCGGGCCATAGTGATGGTGAAGTTTATGTAAGCCAATAATGTATGTACTGAATAATTACATAACATTATTTCTACTGTGAAAATAAAAGCAAACCTATTTTGCAGATTTGGAGAAACGGTATTATTTGGACCAGTGGTCATGATGCCCATGTCACATGTTTAAAATTATTTAATAATGATTTAAATTTTGCCACAGGCTCATATGATAATACCTTGAAGGTATGATGTTTGAAATTAAATCAAACTAAAACCATTAAAAAAATGTAGGTTAATCTAATTTATTTTATCTGAATTTACAGGTATGGAATATTAGTAATGGTTTTCTAAGATTTACATGTCCAGGGCATACAGACTCTGTTGTCCGCTGTGATATCTCTCCAGACTCTTCGTTAATAGCTTCAGCTTCAACTGACAAAACACTGATGGTGAGTTTTTAAATTGTAACATAACCTAATTTGACACTTACATAGTGAATAGCACTTTGAAAATCTGGGAAACAATTTCATCAGTTTAAATTTAGTCAAACCTGGGACAACAGTAAAGGTTCAATAAAATGAAAAGATGTTTCTTGTAAAGCATTACATCATGATCAGTGTTGAGTTTAAACTTTTCTGGTCCTATCCATGTTCATTATGTAGTATTTTCATTCTTCTTTTGACTTTTCAAATGGTCGAAGTTTGAAAATTGATGCACTTGGCACTTTTTCGAAGAATGCAAATGAGCATCCTTCACCATAATTTTATTTAAAATTGTTGGCCACTGAGATAAAATGAATATCTTAAAACCCAAGGTTAAGTTCTTCAATCTCACCTAAAACTGAATCAGGCAAAAAAGTAAACACAAAGAGTTTATCAAAAACAATTTAATCTGAGAAACAGACGCATTTTAACGTATAATACTGATCACATTTTTTTAGATTTGGGATGCCCATTCAGGAAAGGCACTTGGCAAGTGTATAGAACATGAGGGATGTGCCCGTGTTTGCGCTTTCTCACCTTGTGGCAAACTATTGGCTTCGGGTGATGATTTTGGTATTGTAAAGGTAGGAAACATTTTATTAATAATTTTATAAAGTCTAAATTGCTCTTAGTGCATGGAAACTTTTCCTTTCCTGTCTGTAAATCTTTTTACGTTAACATTGCTTGGCAAGTACCATTTGAGTGCGTCAATCGTTGTTAGTGATTAGTGCTTTGGCTTCCTTATAGCAAGATTTCTGCTAGAATCTTGTGTTTCTACAGTATATTATTGTGGCAAATTATTGACTTCCTAATTAACATTTATTGATCATATTGTTCATAACAAAAAAATGCAGCCATTTTTTGCCTCCTAATTTGATCTGTTGCTGAGTTAAGGCAAGCTTCACTAAGAAAAATGACTTCAATCTTTAATTACATTGTATACAAATAAATTGCATTATAACATAAACCAGGTTTAAGATAGTCTTATTTGAGACAGTGGACCTTATGCAGAGTTACGTATGGGGCTACCTCACGTGATCTTTTCATCGAATCAACAACTAAAAGAAGGTGCTCGGCACTGCCGCCGGGTAAATTTTCTTCAATGGAATGAATTAAATGTCACGTGATACCTAATACCGTATATGCATGCTCACAAAATATGCATTAGGTCCATTTCAGAAATAACCATATTGTTGGTAATCACATTTTATTATATTTCAATGATTTAAAATTTTTTAAAAATGTTCAGCTTTATTGCGATATTTTATTGCAGTATTCACAGATAGTATTGCATTATATTATTGCAGTATTCACAGAATATTTAGTGAAAATATCAGAGCAATATAAACTAATATAACAGAACTGTGCATATAACTTTGCTGATACATTAGATTAACATATTTAAAGAAAGATTAAGAAAGAACATGTAAGTGAAGTACACCTGATATTATATCGAAATAGCACTGTCAACTGGTTATCCAGTTTTGCAGTCATGATAGCAACACAGCCTATGCTGGAGTTTGTCATATTTAAGGTTCATATAGGGTTGGCACACCTGTTGGATATTTATATTTGATTGCAATATTGAAAGTGCTGTCATCTTTTGCTAAGCTGGTGAACGCTTTATTTTGTGCATGGCTTTATAGATTTCATTTTCTATGCAATGATTATCACATGCTCGCTTCCTACTTCATGCTTTGGTGGCTTTTTAAGATATCTACTCTAAGAAGCATATGCATAATGAATGGAGAAGTCTTTGTAGACATAAAATTGGAGAATAACTTTCTGAAAACACGACAGTCTTCTAAGGTTGTTTCCATTTCACATATTTTCAGTTGTGGCCAATTGACAAAGCCAGCCTTCACAGCTGCACAACGCACGGAAATGGGCAGGATAATAATAGTAACATATCAGTCCCCATGATAATTATTGGGTCACTAAATTCCATATCATTTGAAAAGTGCAATATTTGGATACATGATTTGGCGTTTTCCGCAGATGGGTCGAAATTTGTAATCTGTTCAGACGAAATACAGTGTTGGTCATTGCACAGTGAAAATGAAAAACACGTTGACCCTCACATTCTACAAACATTTCCAATTCGTGGAAGTAAGGCCAGGTATATTTTTTGTTCAAAGAATTTTGAATCTTTTGTTACGGTAGATGACACTGGCGTTTTGTATCATCTCAAGTTAATCGCACACAGCATTAAGGAAACGCTCGTTGATAACATTGCATCAATGAAATAGGTACACTGCGATGAATATTATTCAAAAGTATTAATGTATCAAGTACATTGACTATTCCGGCATCAAATCCGTGACAAATCATCCTGCTAATATAAGGCTAGACCGTCTTCTTTTTCTACAGGTTTCTTGTCACATTTTGATATGTTTAAAACTACCGATGGACTTTCATTGCCCTCTTGTGATAATTTCTATGCAACTCCACTCTACCGTATAATTCTTAGTTTTCTACTATGAATTTTTTATTTGAATAAATACTCTGTTGCAGTCATCATCTTCATATATTATAATATGATAAATAAATTGTCGATAATGAAATGTGTTCTGATATGAATTCCAATTTAAGTTCCAATATGATCTAGCAACATCAAATGATTTATTTTAGCACAAGCAATAATAACTGTTA
This sequence comes from Ommatoiulus sabulosus, assembly GCA_034697705.1. Lineage (NCBI taxonomy): Eukaryota > Metazoa > Arthropoda > Diplopoda > Julida > Julidae > Ommatoiulus > Ommatoiulus sabulosus. The sequence continues at coordinate 9,903 of JAQGAO010006034.1, forward strand.
TTAATGCATCTTTAAAATGTAATATTATCAACCTATTTGGAAATTCCATCAAAAAAAAATCACTGAAAAATAAAATGTCGCATTTTTATCATGGCATAATACAGGCTAAGTTAAGATTTCTATTTGTAGGAGTATTGTTGTTTGTTGTAAGTTCTATTAAGTATGAAGCTTGAATGATATAGCAGAATAGAGGGAATTTCACATTCACTGAACACAGCTGAGCAACATAATAGGAATCTTATCTCATATGAATACTGAGTGTTTTGGTTGCGTTCACTTTTTTGATCTATCTCAAATCCATGGGTGGTTCATAGTTGACTATTATAACCAAAGTGAGTTTAATGTCAAGGAACTGAAAGATATACTGAAAGATGTGTTTACATGTAGCACGAGACAACGATTTCAACAAACTGGATTTGTGAATTTCCGAAATTGTTAGTATTTAAGTTATTGACAGAGAATTTGAATTTATCATTTGTTTACCAAATGGCCCGAACTTTGATTGATCTTAAGCCGAAAGCGTTTATTGTTGCTTAATCTAACATCTGAAATCCATTTTAACATACACTGCATTTTGAAATTGGGAATTACTGGATTGGAAATTAAAAAATAACTATTTATTCACACATGTGCAAAAGTTTTTAATTTTTAAATCATTCTCGTAGGATGTGCATATATCTATCATACCGTGCTGTAAACACCCACCATTAATTATTTTGCAACAGGCAAATTAATGCCAACAAGGTAAGCTCAGAGTCACTGATTATATGTACACATGTATGGTATAATAAGCATACAAGCTTACTGCACAACATATATACTATGGACAACTATTCACTGTATAATATGTAAGCAATTGGTAGCGTTTTATGGCGTATTTGTAAAAATTAATATTCACTCGATGCAAATAGCGTCAAATAAAGCCTCTATAAAAACAACTTTTATAGCCTGTAAAATCTAGTAGATTCAATGGCTAAAGGCCTGAAAAATAAAACTGTTATTATTATTAGAGGCATATCTGTCAAGAGAAGAATTTATAGTTATAATAAATGTTTTGATTGCTCTCAGCAACTAATAGATTGAAATCTCTAATAGTTTCGGTGCTGCGTCAGTTATATGGTCTGCGGAATAAAAATAACCCCTACAAAATATTTTCTGAATATACTTGCGTAAAAAAATCAATAACCATAAACATTTATTGCGATAACATTATTACTTAGGAGGATTTTGGAAAACTGTCAAAATCCAATGAGCATGAAGACAGGAAAATTTATACTAATTTTATTTTCGAGATACATTTCAGTTTGTGTCTAAGCTAAAATTTCTGTAAATGGGGGGATATTTCAATTTTAAATAGTCCTTTTAATACTACGGTGTCATTGGCTTTAAATTTTAAAACTAGGCTTTGAACATATAATATAAAAAAATTATTGGAATTTTAAATTTACTAATATTTCTGTAATTATTTTAAATACATTGTTAAACGTCATTTTTATACTAAAAAAGTCTGTTTTTTACTCTAAAAGTTGAAATAGTAAATTGTTCCAAGTCGCGTCCTAGGAGAAATTTAAGTTTGCGCATAATATTGTTTATATATTTAGTTGTATACGAGTAAATTGTAAGGAATTGTGACTTAAAATTTGGAGTCTCTGTGGAATCAAAGGCCAAAATTTCATTTTTAAACTAAAAAAGTCTGTTTTTTAATCTAAAAGTTGATGTAGTAAATTCTTTCGAGTTGCATCTTCGAGGTAAATTTTTTAAAATTTTACAAATTTGTCCTTTGAAACAGTCAAAAATTTTGCAAATTTGTACTTTGATAATCCTTATAAAAGTTTGTAAATGGGCCCTGAGCTAACCACGTAAAAGCATTAATTTTGGATCGTGACAACATGAATACGTTGAATTTTCCTGACTTTTTCAAAATAAGTCATTCTTCCCTGACATTTCCAGGTTTTCCAAGTCTTGGGGGTACCCTGCGTTTCATCTGAGCGAATATCGAAGACAGTGTCATGGAACTTATTCTTACCCCGTACATTTACTGTTTACCGATCAAATGGGTCGCCGCTAAAACTGCCCTTTTATTTACTCTCGGAGCCATGACTGTCTCGTTTGCTAATGGAATGTACACGTACGTACTGTTTAAGAAATAGTACCCTTAATGTTGACAGTTGTTGACAAACAACGTCATGTTTACCATTCAACTAACTGCGTACATGTATATTGCGACCTGCATCATGTACTTGGATACCGATGGAACTGCATGGATGTGTCTTATTTACCAGAGTTTAAGCAAAGGCCTGTTTATACAATTACGAATGACTGCCTTCAATTTTGTTAGAGCTGTGATCTGATTTTTCTATTGGAACTGACCGTATTTTGAATATTATACCTGCTTCTCATAAGTCTTCCATAACATTGGAACTGCATGACTGTCTTCCATAACATTGGAACTGATTATACACCACCGGAATTAATATGATTAGAACACTAGAACTGATCGTGTCAGATCATTTGTACTGTCTGTCTCGCAAACCATTTTAATTCACTGTGTCTTGCAAACCATTGAACCTGACAGTATCTCGCATCCAATTGAACCTGAAAGTGTCCGGCATACCATTGAAACTGCCCGTGTCTCACATACTATTGAACCTGACAGTGTCTGGCATACCATTGAACCTGACAGTGTCTGGCAAACCATTGAATCTGACAGTGTCCGTTTTCCACTGGAAGACTGATTGAATCTCAAGGACTCTCGTAGTTGACTCGAGTCTTATTTACCTCAGGAACCTTTAGCGTCTCGCGAGTTACAGACATTAGGGAGATTTTGCATAGCGTAGAAAATAGCGTAAAGGCCACGGTATCTGCCCATCGTGCTAGATAACGTTGCGT
>JAQGAO010006035.1:0-12788 GCA_034697705.1 Ommatoiulus sabulosus
ACACCTCAAATTGGGTGTATAAATACCCACAGGTGCTGTGAAACACCCAATTTTACCATTATTTCTTAGAGTGTATATGTACCGTAAAACCGTGTTCTGCACTCATCACGAGATGCTAATGCGCATGTGGAAAGTTTTACGTGAAATGTTTCACCTAGCATAACGCATGCAGTGGCGCCACCATGCACATTGACCATCACGCTGATATCAGCGTTCATTTTGAGCCTCCTAGCTGGAAACAAGAAGATAAAAACAAGCAGGAAAGAAGCTGAAAGAAGCACGTCGAAAGTAAGCTTTCAGTGTGTTCTTACCCATACTCTTGGAAGATGGTAGAAAGATCATGACCCCATATCCTGAACAGGGTCCCCTGGCCAGGAATTATGGCGGGGCCCCCTACTTACCACTATTAGGCTAATGCTTTGCAAGAGTTTGGATGAAATAAGTCCCCCCCCCCCCGAATCTCGGGCACCCAGGCTAGAGCCCAGTCACTGGCAGTCAGCCCCTTCCCCCCCACCTTTTATGGGGGTCATGATAGTATACAGTACATACATGTATGTACGTGTTTTTTTAACGCATGCCATTTTTAATGAGGTTTTTTTCGATTTTTGGATTACTTTATCTGGAAAACTGCTTGAGATGGCTAATCACAATAAGCGAGTTTTCCCTACAAAAGCGATGAGAAATCTGGGAGCAGTTTCCGAAAAGTAAGCCTCTGAAGTGTGTTAATGGTAGAATCGCAAGGAACATTCGTAATTTCTCGCAACTTCTAAAACTGGATCATGAATTTCTACTTTTGGCACATGGTTCTAAATACTTGCCTGTTTAGCAGATTTCATAAAGGCAGCTAGCAACTAGTCCATTGCCCAACAACGATAAACCGCAAAAGAGCTGTTGTCTCATAAATCTTGAAAAGCATAAAATCACAAACGTAGGATTTCGGACAAGTAGTTTTGAAATAGGCTATGTTCTGCCCACCGATTTTTGTTAGTTAGCTGTAAAAAATGGCCTGGGCTGTAATTAACCGCAAAATGTAGTCGCATGCTGTGCACTGGCCATGGAGGAACGCTTTTTTTCTTTCAAAGATGGCTGCAGGTCGCCCATTTGGTTTTTGTTACATGTACATGTTTTTGGTGGTCGACATGAACAAAAGCGTGTTCCCCCTCCTCCCGGGAAAACAATAAACACTGGTGGGCCATGTGGTCACTTAATGTCCGACGAGGAACTCATAAAAATGTCCCCGTTTATTTTTGCAGAAGAAAATGAAGTTCTTGCCTGCCACACCGAGGTGGTCCATCTGAACTGCCGAAGCACGGACAGCGTCCTAGTCATCTACAGCGCCATCTTTGCCACTGATGGATCCGTCATGGCCGACCACTGCGCGCTGCCAAGTCTTTTTCAGGAAAAGTGCTTCAGTGACGTCACGCTGGTGGTCAATAGCAAGTAAGCATGCCATAAAACCTAAACCTTAAGTTGACAGGAGTGAAAGTGAGTGCATGCGTGATGTATGCTTATTAATCTCTGGTAGTGTGATTAACTTAATTATGATATGGCTGAGCACATGCATTAACTCACTTTCCCAGAGGATCAAACTTATATGAACTCAATATGGCCGATAAACCGGATGCTCAAAATTATACAAACTCACTTTAGCTCATGCTCAAATTTATATGAACTCTCTTTAGCAGATGCTCAAGCGATATGTAGTATGAACTCATTTTAGCAGATGCTCAAGCGATGTGTAGTACATGAACTCACTTTAGCAGAAGCTCAATCGATGTAGTATGAACTCACTTTAGCATGTGTAGTAAATGAACTCACTTTAGCAGATACTCAAGCGATATGTATTATGAACTCACTTTAGCAAATGCTCCAGCCAAATGTATGAACTCACTCACTCACTCACTCTTGAGCACATGTAGTATGAACTCACTTTTGCAGATACTCAAGCGATATGTAGAATGAACTCACTTTAGCAGGTGCTCAAGCGAAATCTAGTATAAACTCACTTTAGTAGATGCTCTAGTTTACATGTACATCCAGTATGTGAACTCATGCACTTTTGAAGATGCTCAAATAAGTATGAACTCACTTTAGCAGATGTTCAAGCGTACTTATGGTATGACTCACTTCGGCAGATTCACATTAGATTGTGCTTTGGATCAATGCTTTCCTTAGCATAGACTCCAATTTTTCTTCTCAAAAAATCAGTAAGCATATATAGAAATGACTTGACGATGGAAATATATTTTAAAAATGAAAGCAAAAGGAATTTTTTGTAACAATGGAAGCTATTTACTCTGCATAGCCTCATTTGTTAAAACGTGCACGATTCTAGAAACTTTTGCCAAGAACGGTGTTTGCATGTAAGACTGTAAGCGTGCTCAAATGGTTATGCAAATGCTCAACTTTACATTCCACGTATGAGTGAACCAGAGACTCGAATAGTGTAATTAATGGAATCGGAGGTCGGAGTAATGCATGGAATAGTTGGGCAGAAACGGTAAAGATGGCAAGAACTTTGTAACGATTTAGATAGCACTGCAGTCCCCTGAAGAAAAATGGCGTCTTGTGTATATTTAATGCTTTTTGTCATACCTTTGTGGAGACGAATTTCAACATTAATTGGGTGGTTTTCCATCAAGATGGTGTACTATCACATGTGATGGTTGCTTGTTCTCAAAATGTTCAATGCAAGTTTTCCTCAAAATATTTTCTTACCATTATTTTGATAGCTTCTTCAATGGATTAATAAATAAACATTTTTAAAACAATCTAAGTTTTGATTTGTATGATCAGTCGAGAGACATAAGTAACATAAGCAAAAATTTCTTTGGGATCCTCAATAACTTGTAGTCTAAAGGGTCCAGGGTCAGAATGTTTGAGCCTGTGTTACTTACATTTATAATTTTAGATAATTTAAGGATAAAGTCTGTTCAAGTCCATTGCCTGGTATAAAGCATTGAAAACGAGAAATGTTGGCAAAACATTAATTAAACATTAAGAACTTCATTACTGCCTGATGCTGCATCTATTGGCCGCTAGATGGCGCTTTTTTAAATTCCATTGATATTTTAAAACTTTAAATTTAAAACGTTGAAAATTTATGAATTTGAAATTCACATTTCCTACTTATTTTCCGTTATTTTATATTAAAAACCATCTTCCAAAAATTCCCATCATTGGTGTTAACAAAGTATAAAATTTGTTCAACTCCATTGCCTGGTAACCATTGCCTGGTGAAAACAAAAAAAGCAGATGATGAAATTGCAACAATGTTGGATGTTGGACAAAACATTAATTAAACATTAAAAAAAACTTCATTTTTACTTAATGATACACATATTGACCGTTAAATGGCGCTTTTTTAAAATTCCGTTGGTATTTTTTTGTAATTTAAATTTAAAAAGTTGAAAATTTATGAATTTAAAATTCACACTTCCTGTATGGTTACTTACCGTCATTCTCTACAGGCAAGATATTTTTGATTAAAGATATTTTATTTTATATTAAAAAAAATCTTCCAAAAATTCTCATTAATGTTACAAAGTTTAAAGTTGCAAGCAGTGAAAACAAGAAAACCAGATGTTGACATAGCAACAATCTTCGAAGCGATGTTGGACAAATCATTAATCAAACATTAAAAACTTAAATTTTTACCTAATGATAGTGATTTAAAAAGTTGAAAATTTATGAGTTTGAAATTCCCACTTCCATGGTTATTTACCGTCTTTTTCTAAAGGCGAGATGTTTTATTGAAGATATTTCATTTTAGATTAAAAAGCAACTTCCAAAAATTCCGATGGACCATGGATCATTGGTGTTACTTTCTTTGAAGTGATTTTACTTAATGAGGGAAAATACTGAATTAAAGTACAAATCTCCGTGTTTCCTTTGCATGCATGCCATAAATATACACTATACATTCACGTGTATTTTCAGAATGCTGAGCTTTCATTCCTTCGGTTGAATTTTCCCACAATTCCAGAATCTCTCGAGCTTTACGTACAGTGTATAGTCACGCATTAAAATATACCTGAGGAAAATTTCCCCGAATTTTTCACATTTCGTACGAAAAACACCGAGGTGCTTTTTCGAGGAAATATATGCATGGGCCGAATTTTCACACGCTCGTCAAAGATTCTCTGAAAAGGTGAAACCTTATATTTTACCTCCAACTTATTAGATCGGAATTAACGTTCTTCTAGCCTGATCTTTGCGCCAAAAGTAATTAATAAGTTGGCGAAACGACTCGTAATACACGCATAAGTCGGTCAGTCCGAAAATATGAAGGGAGAAAAAATGAATGTGACCCCCACAGGCATTTCTACGGGGGTGAAGGAATTACCACGCGAGAACCCCGCCAGGGGTTAAATTGCTAATGAACACTAATTGTAGTGAGGGGTGAGATGAATTGCGTGCAAAAAACAACCATGGGAACTTCCCCGTTGACAGGTATATCATTGCTTGGATTACCCTTGCTTGCTCGGCGAGATTTAACGCATGTACAATGTAGCATTCCCACCTTTATTGGATTAACCCCGAAATTAATCGATTTTTCCAACGAATTGATGGGCGGCCCCTTTTAATCTCCCGGAAAAATGTTCAACCTTGTCCCATTTCCATCACGTTTTCGTATTTGTATTCTTCTTTTATGATACCTCGCTGGCCCATAAAATCAACTTTATTTGCGACCAATAATATAATAAAGCCAATGATGTTGGATCATCCTGGCACGATGTCAGGGATTCGGAGGTAGGGTTGCTCATCAGATTGTCAATAAATGTCATGATATTATACAGGGTTCCCCCCAATCCCCCCCAGACCTAGAAAAGCTGGAAAAGTCAGGAAAGAACGATTAATTTTGAAAACGTTTTGGAAATTCAACGTATAAATGCTACTTTGCTTCTCAGAGCCCAATTTATGGAATGCCCAATTGTCAAACACGTGAGAACAAAGTTGAAAAATGTTCAATCTTTTCTACGGACAAAATTGAAAAATTGTCAGCGTTTTAACGAGAACTAATTTGTAAAATTATTAACGGTTTACATGGATGAAAACTGCACAATTTTCTACTATTTCATAGTACAAATTTGAAAATTTGACATTTTCTACGGACAAATTTGTAAAACTTTTTTTTTCTTCCGACAAATTTTCACAATTTTCAACATTCTTCGAGGACAAACTTGAAAAATTTTCAACTTTTTCCAAGTACAGTTTTTTTTTTTTTAAAAAAAATTCATTATTTTCCGACAGCAAAGTTTCAAAATTTTCGTTTTCCGAAAACTAATTTGCACATGTACTGTACATCTAAATTTTAGAATTCAATATATTAATTGAAAATTGTCCGCTGTCGGTTTTGTAAAATCGTGGATATCATTATCATATGTAATTTGTTATTTTCATTTGTCAGGGAAATTTGTTTAAAAACCTGGAAAAGTCAGGGAAGCTTAATATGAAATTTCTAGGGGAACTCTGGTATGTTTTGTTTGTAATGGCCTCTATGTCACTCAAGCCTGACAGTAAATAATAACGAAGTTTGTTTAAAATTGTATTTTGAAGTTCTTGGGGAACAGAACTCAAGAAGTGTAAGTAGTCGCGGTTACTTGTGCGCAAATGCATCTCATTCTGAGTACACAATGCAGGATCTCGCTAATCCGAACTGACTGTTGCTAAAGGGTTACTCGGATAAAGTTAAAGCTAAAATTAAGCAATTTTTAAAAATTATACTTTCATACCGTCGAATCTCGTTATGACGAATCTCAAAGAACGTCAAAATTTGTTCGTTTAAACTGTGGTTTGTCAGACAAAACATGACTTCAAATAAGTTTCATCTGAGTTTGAATGAAATCAGGACCCCACGTCTGCATGTATGTGAATGGGAAGGTGCTGCAACTTTTATCATGTACTTTCCCGTTATAATGAAAAGTCCATATGTTAAACCTACCAAAAAGACCAATTCTGAAAACCTCTCATCTTGACCTCAGGGTGCCCCTTGTAGGGAATGGATCATTTCGGTAACCCTCTTCCTTTTCGGTCATCCTCACGTTTTTTTTCTTATTTTGTGGATTACAATTTATTTTCCCCTTTGACTTTACAAAAGTAAAATTGAGAAGAATGCACGTGAAGTTCACTTTCAATCATCTCTTTGATTTAAAGTTTTCTTACAAAAAATAAATCAGATTTGCGAAACATTTCGGTTGCCTATTTCTGCTCGCACTCGAGAAAACACTTCGAATTGTTCATTTCGGGCAAAAAATTGCTGAAGAGTGCGCTTAGGTATTGCTATCATGTGCTGTTTATCAATTTCTTTGAGGATGATCATGCATCTTTCCTTATTTCTGTTTTCTTCTTCCATGGCCTTGCATTCCGAATGGTTTCTCCGGTCATGGCAACACTTAAAAAAACCTAAACAGTAATCCATTTTGGCGAACTATACCTTTTAAAAATATCGCATGACCCTTGCCTTCCCGACGGGTTCTGAAGTCTTGATTGACTGGCCCTTCTTCTCCGAGCTCCCTCCAGGCTCCACCATTCAAACCAGGTGTGCCTTTACGACTCACCTTAAACGACATTGTTTTTTTTTCTCTCTGAATTTTGCATATGAATTTCGGAGTTGGTAAGCAAGTGGCCGCGCCTCAATCTCGTTTTCTGTGACCCGGGTGACCCCGGCCCACTCCTTTGACACGTGGTGGCGGCCCCCCTACTGCGGCATGCGTTATGCACGATGGCGCTTTATTAAATGGCCACCGAAATAGGATGGGTTCTAAAGGGCTTGTGTGCATGTGGCCCTCTTTTCACTTTCTTCCTATCCTTTCCAAGGGCCGATAATGATGCATTTAAGGTTATGGAACCGTGATTTTCAAGAATGGTACCTCGCTGGAGGACCACACTATTGGAAGCGGGGCTTGGTCTGTGCCAAGCCTTTGGAAAATGCAAATGACATTTCCATAATTTCTTGTTGCTTTTCTTGCATGGATACGAACCATGATAGACTCCCCTGAAAGATGTTTTGATTGGAATTTGCATAATATTTTGCCGGCAGACTCTTTGAAGGGCGACGAATGCTGGATTTTCCACCGTGATTATGGCGCCGTCTGGCTCTTGGCTTTTGGTTTGGTTAACCTGTGGCAAGCCAGTGTGACCAACTCATCACTGCTTGTTGGGTCTGCGAGGTGCATGTATACAATCAATATTATGGACAATGGAGGGTTGGGATAAGTTGCTTTGCAGAATTGAAATGGCCACCTGTTTTGTGAGGCGCATGCTCTGTTGGCTCTTTCACAAGCAGCCAAATTGGTTGTGCCAAGGACGCGAAGACATGGGTCTCGAAGGCTGGAGGGTTGATTGGGTAAACCAGGTAAACCTAAACCCAATAATGCGTTCCATTAGGTTGTTTGCCTACGTGATAGAGAAGTGCTTTACTTATGTCATGGTGGCTTCTGAATCCGCCATTGACAGCTTGTCAGAGCCTGTCAAATATTCTCCAAAAGGTATTTGTGTCAATACCTTTGTCCAAACTCTGGATTCAATCAATTACCGGCACTCTCACGGCCATTGAGAATCCGGAACTGCACAAACGAAAGATATACAGTACATGTACGTGTATTGCATATTGAATACCCTAAGATGGCCGTCGTTGTTGAGTTTAAAAACTTACTAAAATAGCCTGCGCCATGTCATCTGATCTTCAATGTGTATAGGCCTACTTGTTGAGATGCTTTTCTATCCCCTCCAATGTTGCAACTTGCCCAATTTTGGTGCAAAGTGGTGGTAAAATGAGCGATGTCAGCAAACATTTTTTATTGTCAATTCATCAACACAACACCATACTTGTCACGGATGTCCTCAGAATTTCAGAAAGAGAGCCGTCCCTGCTTTTGCAACCAACTTAAATCGGTGAACCCAGCGGCAGTTGACACAATTTTACTCCATGGAAGGAAAAAATAACTGAGCCCAGTTGTTTTTAATTATATTTTGAGAGTGCAATATTTTCTAGTTTTGAAGCTTGGCGAAGTTTCCTGTCAACCTGGCAAGTGCATGACTGCCCATACCTTTTGGCTCAGAAATGAAACACAATACTGCAAGTCTGCAACATAGTCTAAAAATAGATGGAAGCCCTTACATCAGCGTTTATCAAAGACAGCCTTCTTGTAATTAGCTGCTATTATCCGGCGTCATGAAACAGTCATTGGCTACAGGAGAATTCTGGAGAAAGAAAGCAAGATGGCTTCGGAATTGAGATTGCCATTATGATTTGCAAATAACACGTTGAGTAGGCCGTGTTTCGAAAGCCTCCATTGTTTTCATCGCTGCTGGATGTTATTCAGGGTAGATTGAGATAAGAACAAACTTGTTGATGCAAGACTGTTCGCTGACATGTGTTTTCATAACATTTCACAGTCTCACCCTCGCATTGCCCCAGTTTTCAATGACGTTCGCTGCATATATGATGTATAAAGTTTAGCAAGGACGGATGCAATCGGAATGCCAAAATCTTGTCGTTTATCTTAGTTGACATCTAATTTTGTCTTCCGAGTTTTTCATTGCTCACATCTTTCACATTCTTTAGGTTTTTATGGCCCACACATTTAGTGCTAGGAATGGGGAAGACGCGCTGGCATTTCCATCAAATTTTGAGCCATGTTGATGTTGATATCACGCAATGTAAATTGTTTCAATCATTGTGACATTGTCCTAAAAAAAACGCAAGGACAACTATTGCATCACTGTCATCATATTCATCATCGGTGTTCATAAACTCTCCCAAATACTTCGTTGATTACCCCGTTGATGGTCGCAGGCAATGATTGTTGGGCATGATCATCTACGATGCTTTTCTTCCAGCAAATTTCTTTCTTAACACACCGTTACTCGCGCTGTTATCTGTGAGATACACGAAAAAAATTTATAACTAACTCGACGACAGATTGAGTACTTAGACTATGATTTCTTCTATCTGCCTAACTCAAGATCTTGCAGTGACATTTATGGACATTTTGAGATTAATTGCATCATCAGCATGCATGTGGTGGGAAAGGTTCCTTTTACATGTATCTGTGAGATACAGCGCGACTATTTTTGTAAGTTTTTTTTTAAATTCATACAACTCTTTTGTTATTTCTGATAGCGATTTATATAGCCTACTCTATATTGTATACTTTACCTTTTCTTACGTAAATGGGTGTCTATCAGAAGTTCTTGAAGGTGAAAAAGTAGATCTGTGGAAAGTTGTGAATGCTCAGAAAACCGAGTGAGGCTGAGTGCAAACTGAAATTGCAACCACAATTGTGAAATGAATCTTTAATTACAACTGTTTGTATTTAGTTTACGATATATATTTTGAATTGAACGAATAATATATAGTTTATTTTCCCTAATGTCATTATCAGTTTTTATTTTTAAATGAAACAAGTTTATGCAAATATCTAAATGCGTATCTGAGAGATACAGCGTGAGCAGTCTCGACTGAAATTTAAGAGGCATTTTTCAGTTACATTTTTTTTTTACGTTGACGTCGTCAAGTTGAACAAAATAATGTAATGCAGTCGACGTGGCGGAAGAGGATAAGAGGCTCGTGACTATATTTAAATTAAGCTAAATGCATGGCTGCTCATGCGAAATGCTCCCAACTCCGTTCCATAATGGCGGACAAAGATCATGCATAATTGCTTAATTAATCCAGGGCAATTAAAAAAGCAATGTATGAATTAATTAGTCACACCACTTTCGTTTCTCGTTCATCAAAACCTATTGTCTCGCCTGAGGTAAACTTGGGATGGTAATTGGAGCAGACATTGTATAGATGATAAATTCAAAAACTTACTTTTTCAAAAAACAGGTAGTTTTTATTTCGTTAAATGCATTGGAAATCAATTCCGATTTCGAGTTTTTCACCAATTAAGCTACAAATGTACACTTTAGAGCCGTGTCAAACTTTTATCAATTCAGTGACAGGAAAATCTTTTTGTTGCGTCCAACCAGTGTGAATTTGTAATAGAATCTGCTTCTAAAGTTGTTTAAAACATACAATGTACAATTTAATATCGAATTATAATACATTGTGATGAACTGACGAATAAATGACGTCATTTTCTCTTTATTTTTTATTAATTTTTAATAATGACGTCAATTGCAAGAAAAATGACCACTTAGAAACGCGTTATAATTGATGTCATTTTATGCTAAAATAACGGCCACTCAGAAACGCAACACAAAATGACGTCATTTTTTGTCGTTTTTTCGCTTAAATAATGACTACTGAAAACGCGTCATAAAATGAAATCGATTTTCGGTCTTTTTTTTTGGCCCAAATAGTTTTTGACCATGGATGACGTCGTTATGACGTTCACAGCTGACTTCAAGTGAATTTTGTGGTCATTTTGTGATCAATTTTCAATAATGATGTCGGTTGCAAGAACGTCATTTTTAGGTCGATTATCGCCCAAAAAATTGACCACTCAGAAACGCGTCATAAATTGTCATTTTTTGCTCAAATAACGACCACTCAGAAACGCCACATAAAATGATGTCATTTTTTGGTCATATTTCGCCAAAAAATAATTTTTGGTCATGGATGACGTCTTGTATGACGTTCATAGAGCTAACTTCAGGTCATTTTCTTCAAGAAATTAACTGGTAGTGAATAAAACTAAGATACCTCATCATCCATTCGTTCATAACTGATATAATTTTTTGGTCATTTTGCTACGTGGGTCAAGAATCATTAGGCTACTAACAGAATGACGTCATCATTCTTACAGAATAAAAAGTAGTTAAAATATGTGAATGAGTAGCCAGCCATACATCTATGTTAAAATCTATGTTAAAAAAATGTCTGTTTCATTACTTAGTAATGAAAACATGCAAACACGCATTTTTAACATAGATGTATGGCTCACGTATTGTAACTACTTTTTTCTGTAAGAATGATGACGTCACCACATACAATGTCCATTCTGCAGCTAGCTTCATTCCCTGTAAGGGCATGAGTCACCCTCAAAAGTTCACGTGCAATTTATGTTTTGGGAGTTTTGCAAATCTGCGAAAAACCAATCGCCCCATGCCCTGCTCTGTTAAACATACTTGTTGGAAATTAAGTTCTGGAAACAAGAGTCGATATGGCATGGTCAAACACGAAAGCGATCGGTTCCTGGATGCCAGCATTGTTTAATCTGTCCAATGTCCATCGTGTCGTATTCGCACCGCCAAGGCGCCTGTTTCCCACGCTGGACGTTTGCGTTTTTTCCCAGAACTCATTTCGTTTTCCAATTTGAATTATTTTCAGGTGTTCCGGCTTCACGTCGTGCCAATTTCAAGTGTCAGATCTGATTCCCAGGGATTGCTACGGCGAAGGGGTTCTGTCGTTGAAGTACGGCTGCGCACCAGGTAAGCAGATATCCCCGTGACGCATGACCCACTTCAATAAAAGAAACTCAACGATATGTCAGGTGCCTAAAAGTGCTGTTTTGGAACCATTCCCAATGATTTGCTTGGCAAGGCACGGAAATGGTAAATGAGTTGCACGGCTCAATTCTTGCACTTTCAGGGCATTATGCTATAGCGATATCGTTTGATGTGTTGTCTGATTTGTCATAAACATGCCCTGGCCTTGAGTGACAAATCTTGCTGAAGAGGTTGTTGTTGATCACTCGCACGTGACGCCAACCGCCGCCAGGCGACGCTGTGAACTATTTCTTGGCCGCCATTTTGGTGTAGAGAGCCATTTCTGACTCCAACATGGCCACCAAAGTTCAACTTCGTAGCGGCGGCCAACTCGTGAGCGGAAATTTGTAATGTGAGAAAATTCAAACTTCGAAAACATGAAAACTTAGATAAAAAAAATCTTATACATGTACATTCTCTTGTTTATATTTTTTTAATATAAGTATAAAAGTAATGCAAAATATAATACAAAAAATAATTTTTGAAAATAAAATTGCCTTTTCGAAATTTCTGTTTTAAGTTCAAACAGCAAAAAGCAGGGTTCTCCCAGATCTGGAAAAGCCAAGGAAGAATTTTTAAAATTTTTCTAGTACATGTGCAGTATAAATTGGCCAAATTTTTAATATTTAACGAGAACAAACTTGCAAAATTTTCCACGTTATCCGAAATTTCGAGGCAAAATTTTCAACAGTTTTCGAGGCAAAATTTTCAACAGTTTTCAAGGCCAAATTTGCCAAATTCAGAACCTTTTTAGGTAAAAATTCCCAAAAAATGTATTCATTTTTCGAATACAAATTTGTCAAATTTTCAACAAAAAATGTCATGCTAATTTTGTCAAATCTTCACAATTATATTGTGTTAATTTTTAGAAATTTTCAAAATTGTCATCAGTAAATTTTGCAAAATATTCAATGCGTCCTGTGTCGAATTTGCAAAATTGTAGATAAAATTGGCATATGTCAATTTTGACAAAGTCACTAGAAACGGAAATTTGTTTAAAAAACCTTGGAAAAGTCAGAAAAGTGGAAAATTAAATTTCTGGAAGAACCCTGCAAAAGTTACGTGATAATTCGCTGATCAGTCTGGGGTAAAGCTTCTCTCTTTCAATATTAGGGTTACTCATACAGTAGCTTCAATCGTACTTTAGCAGTCGTGAAGTCACAAGTGAAAAATCGTCACGCTAATATTGCATGGTTTAAAAAAATCCAGTCAAGGTTAAGGGTGCGAGCACAAACAATGCTTACTTTCGACGGGCTTCTTTCAGCTTCTTTTCAGCTTCTTGTTTCCAGCTTTGGGGCGCACAATGAACGCAGATATCAGCGTGATGGTCAGTGTGCTTGGTGGCG
>JAQGAO010006036.1:0-12786 GCA_034697705.1 Ommatoiulus sabulosus
TGGTGGATGCGGTGCACACCTGGTGCACATCCGGTGCACGGAGTGTAACCAGTCGATTACCGAACGTAGGGTGCACTCACTTCGCTAAAATATGCACCATTGACCGGCCGTATTGAACGGGTACAGAAACGTACACCCGGTGTACAGCGGTGCACACCGGTGTGCCCAGTCGAATTCGCCATTAGTACGATTCTGACCCCCGAATTTTTAGAGGGTTAAATCACAGTGGTTAAATGTTACGCAAGCCTCTCCACCGCGCCAAGGCGTCAATCATAGCAGATTATTTTACATTTGCCGCGAATGTTCTACGCCTAACGAATCTAAGATTGAACTCTGCATGAAGTCCATTTTCTTTCCAGATTTGGCTGCAAGTTAATGATATTTAGCGAAGAGATGCAGATGGAGATAAAAAATGGCCAGTGTCAGTTATAAGATGGGAAAAAAATGGAAGGGAGGATGTGGGGGGGGAGGGAGAAACTGAAGCGTTGGTGCACTGTTGACTACGCCGGATTGATCATTGTTGTCCAGTTCTTGACCGAAATAAACAAAAATATGGCCCATACTGTACAACCTATAGCTGTGCTGTGCTTTCCACCGGTGACTTGGTATTCCCGTTGCTAAACCCCAGATTTCCACAAATTTATTCATCGAGAATCTCATTTATTGAACGGCTTCATGAGTTTGATTCCTTGAAACGCTGAAAGAATAATTATTAATTTAATTTTCATTTAAGATCTAATTACACCGTGCATGTAGTTTTCTAGTCGTAGCAGATTTAAGAATATTAAATGGATGCGCAAATGAAGATGAGCACTATTGATCATTGGAAAAGTATCATTTCATAGAAGCTTTACAGACGGTAAAATACTTTTTTCCACAAAAAATACTGGTTTGTGGAATTGGGCATCCCATAATTCTGTATGAATTTATAAAAAATGTCGACAAAAAAACCAGATTTTTATATGAATTTACACTCGAGACATACTGTGAAGCCCCTCCACAATACTCTCACAGCTTAATTCATTGAACTTTATAGGAAACAACACGTTTTTTTAATTGAATAAAAAGATATATGATTTAAAATGGGACAAGGGACGCTCTGGAAGCTCGGGTTACATGAACATATACACTGTACCTTCCGGAGTTATGGAGTAGCCTATTCCGGAGTATTCAAAACATTCTTTGGAGCATCCTTTTTATGAGGAACGTACCACAACCACTGTTTCATTGCATAATTAGGGGTTGCAAAGATTTCCTCACAAAAAAAAGGAGAAACATGAGTGTAAAGTGATCAAATTTCTAATTAGCGAAAAATGAACATTAACAATATATTGATCACTTCCTTTTATTCTCCATGCACAGTGTAAATTAAACATCCGGGAGTGCATGTTTTTTCCTCACAAACAAACTCCAACATTAGGATCTGCAAGACTGCAAGTGATGAACGCTGTGCGCTGGTAGGTTATGCAATGTAAAATTAAGAAAACATAGCGATGCATTTAGAATTACCTCGAATGTTCCAATTTATACCTATTTTCAAATTTATTTAAATATATTTGAAAACTATAAATAATCGCTCCAAACTTTTTTATTTTATGCATGCATTTCTGTGAATATATTAGATATTATTAGTGGGGGAGGGCGTCATGCCAATGAAGCAATCCACCCCCTGTGAGATGACCCCAATGTGGTGAGTGTGCGAGCTCGAGCGTAAATTTCGAGTAGAGAGAGTTTAGCATTTTCGATTCGATTTTCGAGTTTCACTGACTCGGAATATTTTCTCAAAATTGAGTCAGTTTAAACTTTTACCCTCTTTTTTCCGCTTTGAAGCGTCTAAATTTCTGAAATCAGGAGAATTGAACTGGTTCAAACTAGGACAAGGTTTAAATATGTCAATGTCAAAGGATAATGACGCCGACAAGCGTGAGAAATCTAATTCCGCACCCTAAAAGGACAAAATACATGGGGCATCCGCATTTTGTCGCCTTTTTGTGCCTTTGCTGCAGGATATTGGAATTCTTCGAAATTCATTGATCGGATAAGACAAAGACACCGATCCATCAACCATAGCTTTGTTTTGAAGCTGTATTAAAATTCAAAACATTAATAGAATCAAAACTATTAAAGCTTGGATGGTATTCAAATTTACAACGGTAAAACACGACGGATTCCTCCGAATTAAGTATAAAAAAAATTCTGTAAATGCAATAACAAATGAAGATAAATTACGGGAGAAGAGAAATAAAATTCGGGAGTAACTTTCATAAAGTTCTCTCTTGTTTTGATTAACATTTAAGAATACTCTATAATTAAAGCTGAATTAATGAATCGGTTCATTTGAATTACTGTCGGAAAGAAAGACAATTAACTTCTTAAACTTACATTTTTACACCATCACTGCAAAAGGATAATTTCTGGATACTGCTTTGGCAATAACTTAAGCAGTACATGTACTTGCGATTTGAAAGAATTAGAACAAAATGCGGGAATTTTTATACTCTACAAAAACTATGCAATTGCATGACGTTTTTGTTATCACCGTGGCTTCATCAGATGTACTAGAAACGATAATATGACAGAAAATGTAAAGAATTTGTCATGAAAAGAAATCGAAAAAATAGACAGCACTTTCCATTCCACCGAAAAGTGTCTAAAATTTATACAAAAGATTGCCAAACCACGTAATTCGAGATTAATTCTCGAGTTATGCTAAAAAAATTCAACCTTAATTGTATTTGTATAACCATTTTGAGAACACCATGAATACACGGTGTTAGTAAAATAGCAATAATTACTCTGTTGTGAACTTTTAAAATCTCGCATTTTGTTGATTTTTTCCGAATGTGATAGCAAACAATTGCATACATGTACAGCATGTTACTATTGCAAGTTACAGACAGTCATACTAAGAGTTAATTAACCTTGATTATCGTAATTTCCAGAAAACGTTGATCGGATAAATGACCGGTTGGAAGGTTTGGTTTAAATTCCGGATTCAATCGAACACCATCAACGCTTTAAATAATATGCAAAGGATTTTTTATTACATTATAAAATTGTCCCCTTGCAATTAAAAAAAATGTCAATCTAGGATAACATTGTCGGCGCCATTAGGGGAGCCTGGTGGTTAGGGAATTTGTTTGGTTTCAGACCAGGAGGCCGGCGCGATGGACTCATCTCGACAGGAACCAATAGGAACACCTTAAGATGGACTGATCCACCACGAAATGGACCCAACCAGCGACGATGACCAATCACATCGAAATTAGCTGTTCCCATTGTTCCCCTTGCGTATAAAATGGGCAGCAATCAGGACTCCAGCAGTTCTTTCTACCACGGAACTCTTCCAGATCTCCCCTGAATGTTTGCGTAGCAACATTAAAATTCTCGTTAGGTCTTAAAGCCTAACCTTGTTTTAGGCATCTAAAGGCCGGTATACCAGATCTCCCCTGAATGTTTGCGCAGCAACATTGGAGTCTTAATTAACATTCTCCCACTCCCAAAGTCTCCAGACTCGAACGGTCCACCGAACCTCGTTTTCGGTAACTAAAGGCCGGTATACAAGATTTCCCCTGAATGTTTGTGCAGCAACATTGGAGTCTTAATTAACATTCTCCCACTCCCGAACTGACCGAACCCCAATTTTCGGTAACTTAAACTTACCAAAGACCATATTATGATATACAGCCCACAGAAATTCACAATGACAAGCCATCGAAAACTTAGTTGTCAAGCGAATGTCGATAGCCATCTCTTCTCGGAAGACACTTCCGGGCCATCCATTCCATTTCCCCCTGATCTCCAGGCGTTAGCCGATCTGCACCCTTCACTCCGAAAATACCAAGCACTCGTCGAGAGCAAAATGTCCTTCTTCCACGCTGAAATCCGTCGCCTTTCCTCTCAACAAACTACAGTCGCCGATGACCTGACGGCCATCAATCAGCTCTTGGACACCCAACGCACGCCTCACGCAAAAGCCGTCGACGAATGCAACCGGCTACGATCGCTGATGGACGGCACCAGCCCGAAGCCATCCACAGGTCCAAGCAGCTGCAGCGCAACAGGCCCCTACCAAACCAACAATCATCTCATGTCCCCCTCGGGCACCCCTTTATCGTCGTCCATAGACATATGGAAAATCATGAAATCCGTCGGTAAATTCGACGGGAAACGGGAATCTTACATCGGCTGGAAAGCGCACATCCAAATACTCCAAGAAAAGCATAACCTCTCGGATCGCCAAATCTACGACGACTTCTTTGGCCTCCTCGACGGAGAACCAAGATCGTGGTGGGCCTCCGCACGCGCCAGAATACCTGACCTAAAAACAGCATTTCAGCATCTTCGTTGGCGATATCTCAAGCCTGAATACGACTGCTTTATTATGAATCGGATAATGTCCACTAAACAACGCGAAGGACAATCTACGGCGGCATTCTTCGTTTATCTTTCAAACCTGCTAGACTCCTTAGAAACGCCTGAACCGGAGAAACGCCAGATCCACATCATGTTCCATGCGCTGCATTTCCGATTAAAAGAGCGCATCAACTTTCGAGCTATGGGCACCGTACAGGACTTATGGGATGCGGCATTAGAAGAAGAGTATGTACTCGTCTACGCGGAAAACTGGACTGATCGCCGGTCAATCAAGGGGTCGAGATCATCGTCCCGGCAATGACATCGCCGGTAAAAATTCCCAACGACCATTATACCAGCCACTGGACTATACACAAGTGCAGCTCCTACAATCGATCACAGTATCATATATATAACAATTAATCCCATGGATATCGCCTTAATTGCTATACTCTTTTAGTTTCAGTTTTGCACTTTATTGTTTCACATTTGTTTTCTTTTTTTCTCTTTTATTTCCTCGTTTTCACATATGCCAAGTGTTCTTTTCCCGAATTTCGAGGATGTGGGGAACTTTCAAGTGCTTCTGACTTTTAGTTTTACTTATACAATTGTGTATTGTTTGGTTCCATTTTGCGCTTTATTATTTTACATCCCGAATTTCGAGGATGTGGGGAACTTTCAAGTGCTTCTGACTTTTAGTTTTACTTACAACTAGTGTATTGTTTGGTTCCGTTTTGCACTTTATTATTTTACATCCCGAATTTCGAGGATGTGGAGAACTTTCAAGTGCTTCTGACTTTTACTTACAACTTGCATGTGTATTGTTCGTTTCCGTTTTGTACGTATCACAAATTCCCTATATATTGTAACGGCAACGGGCAGCAATCAGAAGGAATAGCCAATTCGCTTTCTCGTCACAACTCCCGAGAGATCTTTTGTATGTTTGAGCTGGCACAATAAAGTTTTGATTTTTTATACACCTTTGAATATCTTTCATCGAAAACACGCGTGAGAGCGGTTTCTTCAGGCACAGAACAAGACTCGGTCACCGATAAACCACGCATCGCCCAGGTGCAGACATGAATGGAAAGATGACATTAATTATGTTATTAGGTTTTACCTATATATATTTAAGCTAAAGGTGAGCCAACGTACTTCACCCAATTAAAATGATAAATGAACCATATCTTCTAAGATTGATAAAATTCACTTTATCAGTTTAGATTGCTCCACTCATGCAAAACAGTAGTGGAACATGAGAGTTACATTATATGATGGGTGATTTATCAGTAAGATGTCGAAACCAATGCAAACTTAATCTCGCACGTGAGCGGTATAACGCAAAGCTAACATATATGTTCTCAAAAAAGTACGAATGTGTTTTTTTTTTAAAAAATAAGAAGTAATTATCCAAAAAAAAATAAACGATTGTCAAACTTTCGGACGTATTTCAACATTGCGAAAGATTTCAGTCTGTCTGGCTAAGGTCGGCCCTGGAAAAAATCAATTATTTTCTGCGCATTTTATTGATGTTTTAAATCGGTAATTCATGAAGATAATGGTCTACTTTTTAAGAAATAAATTTTGCAAAGCCTTTAATGCCTTAGAAATATGTAAAATGAAACCCTATGAAACATTATCAAGCCTTGGGACGGCACAATATTTAACCACCAAAAACGAAGCGGCTGCAATTGCATCATTGTCTAATCATCTATTAATTTAATAAAAACTGCCGCCTTCTTAGCAAAATTTAGCACGCCTTTTTAGCACCGTTGCAGATTTTTTAGACCTGTCGAATTCGCCATTAGTATGATTCTGACCCCCGAATTTTTAGAGGGTTAAATCACAGTGGTCAAATGTTACGCAAGCCTTTCCACCGCGCCAAGGCGTCAATCATATCGCAGATTATTTTACATTTGCCACGACAATTCATAACGAATCTAAGTTTGAACTCTGCATGAAGTTCATTTTTTCCAGATTTGGCTGCAAGTTAATGATATTTAGCGATGGGAATGCAGATGGAAAGTATGGCCAGTGTCAGCTTAGATGGGGAAAAATGGAAGGGAGGATGGGGGGGATTGTTGTCCAGTTCTTGACAGAAATAAAAAGAAAAATGGCCCATACTGTACAACCTAGCTGTGCTGTGCTTTCCAACGGTGACTTGGTATACCCGTTGCTAAACCCCAGATTTCCACAAATTTATTCACCGATAATCTCATTTATTGAAGGGCCTCATGAGTTTGAATCTTTGAAACGCTGAAGGAATAATTATTAATTTAATTTCATTTAAGATCTAATTACACTGTTCAGTATAGTTTTCTAGTCGTAGTAGATTTAAGAATATTAAATGGATACGCATTTGAAAATGAGCACTAATGATCATTGGAAAAGTTTCATTTCATACATGTAGAAGCTTTAACACTTTTTCCCTCAAAAAATACTGGTTTGTGGAATTGGGCATCCCATAATTCTGTATGAATTTATAAGAAATTTCGACAAAAAAACAGATTGTTTATATGAATTTACACTCGAGACATACTGTGAAGCCCCTCCATAGTACTCTCACAGCTTAATTCATTAAACTTTATAGGAAACAATTCGTGTTTTTTTTAATTGAATAAAAAGATATATGATTTAAAATCCTCCAAACAAGAGAGGGAAAAAATAAGAAATAACAGGAAAACACAACCAAAACAAAGTGGCATGGGACAAGGGACGCTCTGGAAGCTCGGGTTACATAATGTACAGTATATACAGTATGTGCATGTACCTAATTCCGGAGCTTTGGAGTATGTTGGACCTAACAAACTCCAACATTAGGATCTGCAAGTGATCCATTAATTATCTATGGGAAATAGACCGAAGATATATAGTTCATAGAATTAGATAATTTAGGGGGAAAATATGTCTATGAAGATGGGAAATGGCTATATGCTATTATTTCTTTTAAATTTCAAAAAACGTCATCTAGGGATCGATATGCAGAGCGTAAAAAATGAAGTTTGAAGTGGGAAATTTAAATACATGTATGTGATCAATAATTGCCATGGTATTTTACCCCTGGACTCTGGTAAATTAATGGTAGTAAGTTATGCAATGTAAAGTTTATTTATAAAGCATTATTAGCGATGCATTTAGAATTACCTCGAATGTTCCAATTTATACCTATTTTCAAATTCATTTAAATATATTTTAAAACTATAAATAATCGTTCCAAATTTTTTTATTATATAAATGCATTTCTGTGAATATATATTAGATATTATTAGTGATATGACCCTGTTAGAGGACCCCAGTGTGGTGAGTGAGCGAGCTCGAGCCAAAATTTCCAGTAGAGCGAGTTTAGCATTTTTCGATTCGATTTTCGAGTTTCACTATATTACCCTCTTTCTATCCGCTTAGAAGCGTCTAAATTTCTGAAATCAGGAGGGTTGAACTGGTTCAAACTAGGTCAAGCGTTAAATATGTCAAATATAAGGACGCTGACAAGTGTGAAAAACTTAATTCCGCACCCTGAAAGGACCAAAATACATAGGGCATCCGCATTCTGTCGCCTTTGTGCCATTGCTGCAGGAAATTAGAATTCTTCGAAATACGACAAAGACACCGATCCATCGACCATAGCTTTGTTTTGAAGCTGTATTAAAATTAAAAAAAAATGAAAAGAACCAAAACTATTAAAGCTTGGATGGTATTCAAATTTACAACGGTAAAACACGACGGATTCCTCCGAATTAAGCATAAAAAAATTCTGTAAATACAATACAAATGAAGATAAATTACTAGAGAAGAGAAATAAAATTCGGGAGTAACTTTCATAAAGTTCTCTCTTGTTTTGATTAACATTTAAGAATACATGTACTCTATAATTAAAGTTGAATCAATGAATCAGTTCATTGAATTACTGTCGGAAAGAAAGCCAATTAACTTCTTAAATTACATTTTTACATAACTGAAAAATGACAATTTCTGGATACTGCTTTGGCAATAACTTTCATATGCAGTGACCAACTGTTAAGAGTGACCACCAAAAAAAATGCGATGTTTTTCACTGTACACAGGTGGTCACTATATACTGTATACAAAGAATTCCTGAATTAAATTAAAATGAACATGCACACTGTACATGTACAGGTAGTAAAAAAACTACAAAACCAAAAAAGTACAGAATCATTATGTATATTACATACAGTATATTTATTGCCTTATTACATTTTGTTTTTTGTTTTTAAAGAAGAAATTATCAAATTTTCTTTGTTTTAAATGTTTTTGCTTCTTATGATCATATTTTCAGTGATTTTTTTCGATTTGAATAACATGATTGGCTTAATTATTTGAGAACCACTGGAGTTAAAGAAGGATGTAAGGTAACTCATCTGTTATCTGGTCACTTTATAAGGTACATTGGCAATGTAAAATTGCAAAAAAGACAACACACTGGTCACTGTACACACTAGACAGGTGGTCACTATATATACAGAGAATTTTTATGAAGGAAATGTACATTAGAAAAAACAAAACAATAAAAAGTGGTCAACATAAACAGGTGGTCACTTTTCCAGGTTTTACTGTACTTGCGATTTGGTATTGCATGACGTTTTTGCCATCACCGTGCACTGTGCTGGTAAAATAGCATGTTTAATAAATAATTACTCAGTTGCGAACTTTTAAAATCTCGCATTTGTTGATTTGTTTCGAATAGAATGTGGATTGCACACAATTGCATACAGGTACATGTATGTTACTGATGCAAGTCATGCCAAGAGTATAAAATAAACCCTGATTATCGTAATTTCCAGATAACGTTGATCGGGTAAATAATCGGTTGGAAGGTTAGGTTTAAAATTCCGAATTTAACCGAACACCATCAACGCTTTAAATAATATGCAAAGGATTTGTTTACTACATTATAAAATTGTCCCCTTGCAATTAAAAAAAAATGTCAATCTAGAATATTTAAGAAAAGTTGGAAAAGAATATTTTTTAGAAAATTGTCATTATTTTCGAGAAAAAAATGGTATTCATGTAGTTTACAACAAAATTCCTTGTTTGGAAAACAAAAGAAAAATTGTCGGCGCCGTTAGGGAAGCCTGGGGAGGATTGGATTGGATTGTTGTAGCGAGTCCTTTGGGACGGACGGTGGAGATTGGACGGTCCTATTGGAACCAATACGAACCCCTTAAGATGGACTGATCCACCACGAAATGGACCCAACCAGCGACGATGACCAATCACATCGAAATTATCTATTGCCTTTGGTGCCCATTGCGTATATAATGGCCAACAATCGGAACTTCAGCAGTTCTTTCTACTCCAGAATTCTTCTAGGTCTCCACTCTCCTCTGAATGTTTGCGCAGCAACGTTAGTTTTCGTCTCTTACTTACTCTAAATTTTAAGTCTTAATTAGCAATTTAACGTTCTCCCACTCCAAGCGTCTCGAACGGTCCACCGAAGTGACCGAACCCCGTTTTCAGTAACTACCACACACATTCACAATGGCAAGCCGTCAAAAACGCAGTTGTCCCTCCTCGGACTCTGATTCTTCTAGTTCTTCGTCGGCCTCACCGCCATTCGCAAGCCGTCAAAAACGCAGTTGTCCCTCCTCGGACGACTCTTCGGACTCTGATTCTTCTAATTCCACGCCGGCCTCCGCGCCATTCATTCCTTTCCCCCCTAATCTCCAGGCATTAGCCGATCTGCACCCTTCTCTCCAAAAATATCAAGCACTCGTCGAGGGCAAAGTGTCCACATTGCACGCTCAAATTCGTCGCCTTTCCTCTCAACAATTACAAACTTCAGTCGCCAATAACCTGGCGACAATAACAGGCCCCTACCGAACCAACAATCATCTCATGTCCCCTTCGGTCACCCACCTATCGTCCAAAAAACCATGGGAAATGATGAAATCCGCCGGTAAATTCGACGGAAAACGATCCGCTTACATCGGCTGGAAGTGGCACATCCAAGAACTCCAAAAAAAGCACAACCTCTCGGATCGCCAACTATACGACGACTTGATGTACCTCCTCGACGGAGAACCAAGATCGTGGTGGGCCTTAGCGCGCGACACCATACCCGACCTAAAAACAGCATTTCAGTTTCTTCGGTGGCGGTATCTCCAGCCAGAAACCGACTTGTGTATTATGAATCGGATAATGTCCACTAAACAACGCGAAGGACAATCTACGGCGGCATTCTTCGTTTACATTACAGACCTGCTATACTCTTTAGAAAAGCCTGAACCTGAGAAAATACATGTCGACATCATGTTTAACGCGCTGCATTTCCGATTAAAAGAACGCGTTACATTTCCAGCCATTCGCACCATTAAGGACTTATGGAACGCGGCGTTAGAAGCAGAGAGTATATTCGTCAACGCGGGAACCTGGATTGACCGCCGGTCAAGCAAGAGTTCGAGAGCATCGTCCCGACAATGACACCACCGGCGTCCATCATACCAGCCATTGGACTACAATATACGGGACAAGATCGATCACAGTATCATAGGGATATCATGGATATCAGGCGGGATGGTGTTAACCAGCTCGATCTGCAACTACACTAGTATACAAGTGAATTTAGTGTCGTCTGAATTTTACTTACAATATGAGAACTCTTTTCGTTTCAGTTTTGCACTTTATTGTTTCACATTTGTTTTTTCTCTTTATTCCGTCGATTAACATACATGCCAAGTGTTTTTAAACCCCGAATTTCGAGGATGCGGGGAACTTTCAAAGGCCTCTGACTTACAATTTGTGAACTCGTTGTACACAAAGTTTAATTCATTATCAAATTGTTCATATTTTTTTGCCGCTGTCAAACCATTCTTATATTTTGCGACAATAGAAACTCAGACTATTCCCTATATTGTAACGGCAACGGGCAGCGATCAGAAGGATGAGCCAGTCCGTAAGCTTACTCTTCACAACTTTTAAGAGATCTTTTGTATGTTTGAGCTGGAATAATAAAGTTTTGATTTCGTATATAGACCTTTGAATCTCTTTCCTCGCAAACATCTTAAATGTATGGGAAAACACCAAAGGATCGCTATTTCAGAGAAACCGGGGATAGTGCGTAAAAGCGGTTTCTTCAGAAAGGTAAATACTGTATATACGGTAAGTCTTTACCAGTTTATTGCAATCACTGGAACTCCAACTCACGGAACAAGTCTCGATCGGTCACCGATATCACAATTAAGTTTCCGGATGCACCCGCGGCTAATAGCCTAACGATCTAACGTAAAACCATGCATCGCCCAGGTGCAGACCCTATGTACAGGTAATCAGGTATAGACAAGATCAAATAAATCTTCCAAGATAAATATAAGAGACTATAGTTTTGTAAGCATAAAATTAGACTACATAAAATCAGCAATATCATCAACCATGGAGGAAACCTTGGCCATAGCACGCCGATATGGCAGAGGAAACTTGAACCACATATATCAGGTGATGCCGAGGCCACATCTCGCTCGTGTCGACCTGCCATCGCAGCCGGTGCACAGTGCGGCCACATGCATGAAACGATGACATTAATTATGTTATTAGGTTTTACCTAAATTTAAGCTAAAGTTGAGCAAACGTACTACACCCAATTAAAATGATAAATAAAAAACCATATCTTCTAAGAAGGAAAAAATTCACTTTATCAGAAATTCAGAATACATTACTCCACTCATGCAAAACAGTAATGGAACGAACATGAGAGTTACATTATATGATGGGTGATTTATCAGTAACATGTCGAAACCAATTAATGCAAACTTATACTCGCAGGTATTACGCAAAGCTAACATGTCCCCAATAGAGTATACGAATGTATTTTTTTTAAAAAAAATAAGTAATTATCCAAAAAAAAAAGATGAACGTTTGTCAAACTTTCGGACGTATTTCAACATTGCGAAAGATTTGTCTGTCTAAGTAAGGTTATTTTCTGCGCATTTTAATGATTTTTTAAATCGGTAATTCATGATTTATTTAAGAAATAAATTTTGAAAAGCCTTAGAAATATGTAAAACGAAACTTAAAAAACATAACGCCATGGGACGGCACAATATTTAACCACCAAAAACGAAGCGGCTGCAATTGACCCTTTTGCTAATCAAATCCTCTTGCGGATTTTTAAGGAACTATTGAAAGGCCTGTAACGACGCTGGTGCTGTCAGCTTATAGATAAGTTTAACATGCATGATGTAGCCAGCATGTGCCGTCTGCTCGTGTATCTAGTACTAATCTATAGATACTAATATAGTACTAATTCGATTAGGCCAATCTTAAAGATTAGCCCACGGTGTAAGACTATTAGGTGAGGAAACGAGCGGGTAAAATGTGAGCCGATAATGTTGCCAGTTCGGCATCTTTCATGACAGATGGCGCTGCTCATTGTGGCCCGAGTGCATACGTTTAATAATGTCGTTTCAATGGAATTTA
>JAQGAO010006037.1:0-12786 GCA_034697705.1 Ommatoiulus sabulosus
TATATTTCCTAAAAATTGTCCTATTTTGTCCTATTTTTTGGGGAAAAATGTCCTATAAATCCTATATAGTCGAGCTTTAAAGTGGCTGGGATACCTGAAATAGCTTAATTTAAAAAAATGTTTTGCCTACTCTCTTTTGTAATGACTGAGCAAATACTTGTAAAAAAAAGGGGCCACTAATTTTTACTTCGCACAGGGCCACCAAACCCCTAAGCACGGCCCTGCCTCAGAGATCTATTGGATCCCTCTTTCTAGAAATTCCTCTTAATCTGGAAACGCGAACAGATTAATTGACATAGTCCAAATGTAGGCGAGAAACAATACTTATTTTAATGTTGCAGGATTATATGGTAATACATAGATACTATTAATATGAAGATTAACAATAAGGCATGCACACCTGGGGCCTCAAAGTGATAACTTGTTCCAAACATCGAAATCAATGTTATTCTCACCATCATAATTTTACAGTCTCTCGCAACAGTCATTTTTTCTCTGTCTTCAGCTTCAAGGTTCAATTTGGCATGGTGACTTCTGGTAATCCACTCTTCTCCCTCTCTCTCCTTTTAGAGTGAAAATTGTAACTCCTTTTATACTGTTCGTGTCCCACTTCATTATTTGGCTTTTCCAGGTACCTACAGTGAGGCTTTGCCAGTGGGCTCAAAACTCCTTTCAATCCGCCCACAGGTATAATAAATCATGTGTTGGGTGGATGGTGTTCCCTTATTCTTTCAGGTTGCTGTATCAAGAGGTTTGAGCTTGTTAACTCCCAACTGAATTCTGTACAGTTGGTTTGGTCCACTAACAACTCTTGGCTTTAAAATTATCTTGAATTTCGTGCTTTTCCTCCCAGGATTGTCATAACTGTGCTCCCACGCACTAGATGGCGCTAGTGTCTCTTTCTGGCACTTTCCATCTTCACTTCTTGGCAATGTTTGTATTAGTTTTATGGTTCTTTCATTAGCTTAATTGGTCAGATCTTCTTTTCACACCATAGTTCACGTGACCAAAATTTGCATAAAACCAAAAGTTACAAAATTGCAACCATTTATACATTTTGCTCGTGCATACGTAACTACGCTAGGATGTGCCCACCACAACGCCCTGCTGACATAGTGTCTGTGGATGGTGAGGTTATAGTCATTCCTAATAGTGTCAGTGAAGAAGAGGAGGATGCTGTTAATGAAGATGATGCACCTGTTCCAGATGGTACATGTATCTTTATTTTACTCATGGAGAACTTGGCCCTCATCTGGCCCCGCTGGGTTCCATCAGTCATATTAGGCATGGTCAGGGTACATCAAGTGCGTTCCGAGGACGATTGTAAGGAGTATGCGCATTGCTTCTACTTGCAGTGGGCTCCTGCTGAACTTAATGTTCATTTAATGTTATATAAAATTGTTGCTAAATAACTCTTTGCTTTATCTATAAATGATGTATGCTCATGATGTTTTATAAATAATTGCTTGCTTAACCCCTACAAGTATTCTTTACCATACATGTACCTTTTGCAAGGTATAAGTATAAACTTTTATAAATAATGTGATAATCTACCAGTGTAATGAGTGTAAAATTATGTTATGTTGCAGCCAACATAATTTGTGTGTGTCGTAGGAAGCACTGAACTAATGCCGCAAATGTATGCCATCAAGCTTAATGGCTGCAAATAAAATTTGCACTTATTTATTTATAAAAATAATATGTTCCTACTTAATCGAAATAATAACATGCCTCAGGTAAGGCATCATGTACGGCAGCAAACTTAATTGCTGCAAATAAAATTTGCCGAAAGTACAAATTTGTATAAAAAACATTGATATTTGCTTCCTTGATGACTATCATGCCAGTTGGTTGTTTTTGTTGGTTGCTTGCAAAATGTGAAGTTTTACAGTAACAATATAGCTTAATTGTTACAAATAAAATGTAGTCATTTATAAATTAAAAATAATATTTTCCCTCTTAATGAGAATAATATCATTCCAGAAGCAAATATAATATGTGTTGAACGAAGCCATGAACTCATGCTGCAGATAATGCATCATGTTCAGCTACAAACTTAATTGTTCGAAATAAAATTTGTCATCATTTATACATCACAATATTTACCCGCTTAATGAGTATATTACCATACCAGCAGCAAATATACATGTAATGTGTTGTATGAAGCCTTGAATTCATGCCGCAGATAATGCGTCATGTATGGCAGCATGGGTGATAATCGCTGTAAGTGTTCTGAAAATGATGCCTTCATGGGATCTTGGTTAAAACTCATCTGAAAGAGCCACCAATTAGAGAATTTCTGCACATGCTCAAAATTATCACCAACCTGAAAGTGAAACCCACCACTTAGTATTAGGAGGCAAGTGAGAAATGCACTTCACAATCGGTGGTGGCTGTATTGATTATAATACTATTTATATTCACACCTAAACTGTACATTCCTTATGTACTACCAGTAAGGTTCCCTCTGTTTCATTATAATATATACATCTAATAATATTGTTGGCATTCTGTTAGAACTGTTAAATATAAGTTTTAGATTTTGATACTGTTGTCTTGAATCTCCCTGATAAGGGCAATATGAAAATGCAAGCAATTATTTAGACCAAGTTCTAGGATCTCCTGATGAAAGTCTTTGAAATAAATACTTTTTATCTGTGGCCTTTCAATTTTGCTCTTGAATTCTTTATAAGATGTTCAGTGAAAATGTTTTTTTTTCAGCATTTCTTCATTGACTCCTTGATCTTTCTGTATTGTGCGGTTTCTCTTTAGATAATGCGGAAATCCAATGCTGTAAATTCTGGAAAAACAATAGAAAAAATTAGACCTTGAATTTAAGACCTTGCTAATTAAAAAATAAAATTCTAAAATGTCTAAAAAAATCCAAACTTAGCAAAATTTTTTGAAAATATAGAGGTTTTTTTGGTCTAATTTGCAATATTTCAAATAAATTAGCAAAAATCTCTCAAAGAAGTCACTGAAATTAAATCATGTTAATCATCTACTATTGGCACAACACCTGTTGGTGTTATAGACCGAACCAATGAGACTCGACAGTAGATATCAATTGTCTTGATGGATTTGTAACAAGCAGTGCATTGACAATCATCTGCCAGCCTTTCCCAATTAACTGGCAAACATGGCAAAATACATCACTGTACATAACTTGGAAGAACATATTCCAAACCAAAAGAAGCAAGGCCATGTGGTAGAATTTCTCGGTATGATGCAAGTCTTCGAAATGCCCGCCCCTCAAAATTTTCTCAAAGTTAACTATCTGCTACCCCCTGTCCACATTGCGTCCGTGACTCAACATACCCCCACCCCTTTGGCTGTGCGGTACTTCAAAAAACATCTGTCGCAATTTTCGCAAACCTGATCTTTAAAATTAGTTCTGGGGTGCAAATTATATCCAAAATCAGGGTCCATGGTCCCCATTGAGATAGAGTGCAAAGAGTGAAATTGTACATGTTTGGACTGGAACTCCAAAATATAAATACATGTAGCTTAATTTTACTTGATCTTAACCAGGGTTCCCCCAGATATATCATTGTCAGGGCCTTGACCCTGGCATGCTTCAAATAGCTGCTGCCAGGGGCAGCATTATCTTCATTCCTGGGCCCTGCTATAAGGGACTGAACAGACAGGGAAGGTCGTCATTTCGGGCTACCATCAGGCTGATGGTGTTCCCTTCCAGGCTCCTCTTGGACTTCCTGTCCTTTTTGTGATTGCTGCCCTGTTGGAGCATCTAAGCTACGCTGTGTTACCGCGAGTCGCGATTTTGTTAACAGGGTGTGGTTGAACTCATGGTACAAACTCAAACTGGTGTTAGAGTAAACTAAGGTAAACATTTTTCACCATAGAACCTAGGGTCCAAAGGTCACTATTAAAAGTCACAAGGCCAAATGTGTAGCTGGTACATGGAACATTTAATACGTTACTTGAGTTGTGGCATCGAAATGGAAGCATATACAAATCAAAAACTGGCTGATATGCCATTCATTTATGGGCTTGCGGATGGCAATGCTAGAATGACACAACGTTGGTATGGAGAACGCTATCCAAACAGACATTTGCCAGACCCCAGGACATTTTAGCGTGTGCATCGTCAACTTTGTGAAAGTTGGACAGTACCATCGAACAGGCATGACACATGCAGAGGTAGACATGCAAGGACACCTGATGTTGAAGAAGCTGTCCTTGATGCAATGGAGGATAATCCAGGCACAAGTGTGAGAGCTGTATAGCCTAAAATTTCCCTCCTACCCTGGGAACTGTTAAAACAGTTTGCAATTTTTTTTTCAAGTAGACGTCCGACATGGTCATACCCCCTCCCTCCCCCGTCTACATTGTGTCCGTGACTCAACATATCCCCCTACATGAGGACGTCTTTTTTGAATGGCCCATGTGGCTGCTTATGCCATCTCCCTTATGGGGTCGATTGATGTAGCCGCCTATCTGCATCATAGCACTGCCCTGAGTAGAAGGATGTGATAGGAAAGGAAAACGGTCATATCCCGGCATATACATGTACGAGCTATCCCAGCATCCAACTGAAGGAATTGTGGGAACCTTGAAAAAACACAATCGAAAATAACCAACCCAGGAATCGAACCTGGGTATGCAGAAAGGCAAATTTCATGATTTTGATCATGCGTGTATTAAAACATTTTTGTCAAATGCTGGGATGTCTTATACAATGTATGGTGAAACATGAAGAATTTTAAAAGAGACATCATCATAAGAATTTTTATGGGTAACGTCATCAGAATTTTAATGGAAAATATCATCAGATTTTTAATTGATGAAGTCGTTCTTTAAAAATGATACATTTTTCGGACAATTAATTGAATAATTTTTTAAACATGAAATCGGGTACTTTTTCGTAATTTCCGAAAAAAATTCCCTGGCTGTCAGATGTGAATTGTACTCGGGTTGTGTGGGTACGCGCGCATAGGTGCAAATTGTACAATGCTCCATCTATTTCGGACAAGTATTTTAAGGTCATACGCACGCAAATACGCACGGTACGCAGATACGCACGGGCAACTTGAGTTGCCCTATTGACTTCAAAGAACTGTTTGAAAAAGTTTTTGAGTGAATTATTAGGGAAAACTAAAGTCGGCTGAACACGTCATGCTAATGAAGCGCAAAAATCACTGACAAGGACTCTTCGGGCCCTGATCCCGCACTTGAGCGCGCCGGGTTTAATTGATTGGACCCAGGCTCCAATCTGTCTCAATTTGGACGAAGGGGGCTCATAGCTCAGGGCCCAATCCATGCACGAGGTTTTTTTTTTGGCCCGGCCAGCTTAGCGCCTACGCGTTGGCCTAATTCTCTTCCAGAGTCCCGGTCCAAATCCGGGGCTTAGCGAGTCCGTCCCGGACAATCGAATTCCGCGCCATCTGCTCCGATCGCATTGTGCGCACAGCTATGAATGCATTAACTCGCGCATTAAGAGAATGTCGAGCAGCCATTTTTAATCGTCCGTTTAGGCGCTCGCCTCAAAATCCGCATGCTAATAAGGGGGATGATGGATCGGATGCTTGTTTTATGGCCGTGTTTGTTGGCAAGCTGCTTCGTCGTGGCCTACATACGACGACGACATCAATTTGTAAACCGCTTTGCATAAATTAACGCCACTTCCGGGCTGCCGAGCCTCGTCGTGCTAATTGATGCTAATAGGTCAATTTAGGTCGGAGAAAATGACGGCCATGTTTAGCCTCGATGACCAAGTTGGAGCAACAGTGGCGCCTTTTTGCCCGTGAAACTCGTTTTACACCGTTTGTTTATCTCTAGTAACAGGCTTACTCAATAATTTGGAACAATTACTGTAATTGAACTTTAGAGTTAATTGTTAAAATGATTTTACGCCACTAAAACTAATCAGTGACGGCCACTAATACTCAGATATCTTTGTACAATATCTTAGCTAGTTTTAAAAACATTCACTTATTGTTATCGCCGTTGTTAAACCAATGAATGAATTCATTTTGCACACTTGATTTCACGAGTGCCCAAGTATACGAATCGTAAAGCTTAGATATCCTTAGATTCTGTGCTGTGATTTGTCATTTGGGTATCGCATTTTCTATTATGTGATACGAAATATTGTACGTACAATGCTAAACCTGGTACTTTTATTATATCCGCAATATAGCAGATATTGAGATTCAACATTTTGCGAGCTGTGGCATGCAGCACTGAATTCAGCAATGGAGGTTCCATTTAAACCCAGAATGTTTTGCAACGTCAACCACTATAGTTATATAGGGTAAACTGCTAAGAATATTGCTAAATCGAGATTTCGAACTCGAACTGCCCCGATCCGAACTAAATGTAATGCAACAGGTAGTGACGATGGGCCTAACTCGCCTTTATTAATTCTATCTCTCCCCACCCCCTTCCTCCCACTATACGAAATTGGCTCCGGGTCGATTTTCCGCCGTTTATCGACTCCGGATCGGAGCAGGGATCTTCCCCCTGGGCGTCCCAGCTGGCAGATCTGTGTCAGCTTCCTAATTGAGTCGCCAGTCCGGGCTAATTGCCCTCCCACCGCTTCACAATGAGTGAAATGGCCTTAATTAATAGGGAATAAAAGGCCGGGACCTCGTTCACGCCCCGTTTGTGTTTAACCCGGCCCCGGGGTTCGCCGCAATCCGCGCTTCTCCCTTCGTTCCCGTCATGCGAATGATGGGGGACGGTGTTCGGACCCCGAAGCCATTTGCAACTCTTAATGGACTCCGGGGCCTTTTGTGCCTCCGCTTTGGGGATGGTTTCGTTTACGCCGGGGTTCGCACCCTCATAAATTGACCTTTTGTATGTGGAGCCCCCGGTTTGCTCGGCGGGAATAGAACCCTTTCTCAACTTTTCGAACATGATTTTGGTGCGACTATTGACACGAAACTAGAAGTTTGTTCGATCACTTTGGTAACAATGTGTACGTGTTTGTAAATGAAGTGACTATATATATTAGCATGTAGATGCGTGTATATATAGTTTTGTAGAAGGGGAACAATATATAATGCATGCAAATAAGTTCAATTTCTGTCCTATTAATGTGGGATAATATTGTAAGTGTATATATATAGTTCCATATGCGTAACGAAAGTTGGATACATGTATGCTCATGCAGTAAAAATGTTTGATGTAATTGTTACTCTCCCAAATGGAGAAAAACAATTTCAACAAGGTAAAGTTCCAATCCATTAAATAGATGGATTCATATTGAGATAATATATAAGAAGATAAGTTCAATTCATTAAATTAATATACACTGCATGTATACTGCATGTATATACTTTACAAGTTTTGGAATAGTTTTTCTCCAAATTATGAGGTTAATGAGTTCAGTTTAGTTGAACTTTAGCCGATTTTTTTAATTGATTTCAGCTCCTATATATCAATTTAAATGAACATTAAATTCACTTCGGTTTAGTTATATAGTTTCATATACTGTATGGTTTGAGCTGCTTCGTCATCGTGAAACGTTTTTTGTCCAGCTTGCGTTCTATTTTCAGCCTCACCTTTGGCACACCTTGGTAAACGCCATCTTGTAATCAAAGGAATTAGCTGGTGGAGTCCATTTATTGACTCAGCTATAAATTATTAGGATTAAAGTGACAGTCCGTGCGCCCAGGACACACCCAGGTTGGAGAAAGTAAACAAGCGTCATTTGGCAAAAACAAACTGAAACTAACCACATACAAAAGCAAAAAAGAACACGTCCAACTGAGAAGCAAAAAAACACGATTCATATTTGCTCAACCCGGTATTATTGCCCTGGGCCCACACCCCCATTTCTGAAAAAAATTATGGTTTAAACACTAAATACCGTGGGATGGTTTTTCTGTTTTATTAGGTTGGGTTTCACCCTGCATTGCTTTTTACCGAAATGACCAAAGGGAGGATTATAAGTGAAACTAAACCGTATATGAAAGGTTCAGATTTGTTATTTCATGTAGTAAACTCGTATTTCCTTATGAAAATGTGTTACTAACTATAGCTTACGAAATACGAAATATATTTGGTGTACTCAGACAGAAGCTTTATGAATGGCAGTTTGAAAGTCGTGTGTGCAAAAGGAATGAACATATTATTTTAAAAACAGTTATAACCTTGACTGAATTTTTAAGGGCATTATAGCGTGTCGATTTTGCACACGTGATTTCACAACAGCTATAATGTACGATTCGAGAGTCTTCTGTCTGAGTACCTCTATTCTAGCGTGTAGTCAGGGAGGGGGGGTGAAACGTGATGCAATTGTAGCTTAAGTTCTAATTTCGCGAGATTATTACTTTGTATGTTTCCAGTTTTCTTTTAAACAAATGAAAATTATTTAAATGTTCCCTTCGAACTCCTACTATAAAGTTTAAAGTAGGAGGCGTGGCGTGTTTTCATATTTTCATTTCACGATTAAAACACGTAAAATGTGTTGAATGATTATAACCTACCGTATACATAATTGACATGTTTTTAAGCATGCACTATATGTTAAAATAGCGATGTGATGACTTCTTTCTATAATGTAAGTCAGTTTAAAATGTTGTTCAATTTTGAAAAATGAAATTATTTATTATTGAATTTGAGTAAGACCTTAATCATCAAACACACCCCTAGCGAATGTATGCATGGGGAAACGGTACTTTGTCATGGCCTTTGACCCTCTTCAAGCCCATCCTCATCCATTCAGCACGCTTCATTTCTACTGGAGCACTTTTATATTGCCGAATTCTGCATTCGAAGATCTCGTCCAAACACTCGAGATTTCGCGCTCGTCTGCTCTTTTTCACCGGTTTAAAGGGTTTGGGCACTGGGGAACATACCCGAGAGCCCCCGAGAATGCACGGTTCACCGCACACGAATATGTTCAGGTGGACGAATAGAGCTTCGAGAACTCGGATTAAAAGTTTCGAGACCCCACGGTGTGGGAACCCTATAGCACGAGTTTTGCGCGGTGAATGGAAAATCCCAGTGCAAACTTGAAATTGACGATGATAATTAGGCCTATAGTCTGGAAAACTACTTGAGACAATTGAGGCATTTTTCGAGAATTGCTGACTCCCTCATGTGCCGCGTTGACGAATGATGCCCAAGGTGTCATTCATTAATAACGTCGGCATGCATGTAGGTCCAAACCCAGCAAATGTCAAACAAGAAACATGCTGACGGCAACACTGCAACTGCAGCCTATTCTTGATACTTTCCGAATGGGTGGACACCTCCTTTGGTGACCTGCCCAGAAGCGACGCGGGTGAGGGGACACCAAGATCAAAAGGACAAATACCCCTTCTGTTACCCCTCTTATCAAACATGATATCGCCGATGATCCTTACGAGTGATTGATATCAATCATTCTCATCAAATCATCGATCTGTGATTGTTGCCCCACTCGTCGAGTGCCTGCTCCACGCTGCAGGCCAGAGATCTGGATCGGGCGATGATTCATATTTGATGCAAAGATAACACAAGCGAGGACCACAGATGTCGCTCCTTGGTAGCAATATCGAGGCGTTTGAGGGGTGGCGTCAGTAGCGAACAATAGCCCGAAACCAATTTCAGTTGTCGACAAACCACCAGCTATAAGTCCAAAATGATTACTTCGTTTTAGTGCATGATATTCACCCCCAACCGAAGTTGAAGGAGTTGACTTCATTTGCAAGATGACGAGATCCGTTTTTTGTGACGCAATCTATCGGTTGCAACTTGGGCTTGAACCGACAATAGATTGATTGCATCAAACTATACAGTAGATGACCACCAGACAGGTTGTCATACATGTATTGTTGCCTGCACCAAACTACGGAATTGATGACATTACACCCGACATGCCGGTTGTCACATTGCTGCCATGTATTTTCGCACTGCATTTTTTAATTTTTAGTTTGTCATAATATATTACCGACACGCTTTGAAATATGCAAATAATCAAGATGCATTTCCGAAATGTTGATTAACACAACGACGCTAATGGTTTCCGTGGAGATATGGGTATAAATCTGTAGACTTGAAATAACACATTTTCTTAAATATTTTCAATGGCAAATAAATTGTCTCAATTTGAAGATATTTTGAACTATGGAAATACGAGTCCTTTAATATAATAATGTACACGATATGCGAATTGTTTCAAAATACAGTATACAGTACATGTATATATGTCTGTTGAATGTGCCATGGCCTTATAAAAATTAACGTATATATACGTATAGCCTTTCAAATGTTTTTAGCGAAATTTGTTTAAACGTTTGCAACAAGATTTTGTTCGAGTTTAATACATATAGTATGTATAAAAGATAAAATACCTACGATTCACGCTCTTTCCGAACGCCCTCGCACATCCCAACCGTCATAAGCGGGCGAAGGAACGGAATGAAATCTCCGATTGGTTGACTCTGTACACACGTGTTCGCCGTGTTCGGGCTAAGTCTATATTTGTCTCAAATATTTTCGGCCGTCGCGCTGTATACGTATCTATTGAAAGAGTAAAATAGCTAAATTAAATAATAATAATACCTGGGGTTGTGCACACAAGCATGCGGCCAATTCAAACAAGTTTTTCCACGCGCGCATAATTGCACATCCCCGGCCGTCGGTATGGATTTATCGCGCACTCCAGTCGCAAATCAAATTTACCTTTTCCTTGTAAACACATAAAGTGTTTAAAAAGCCGTATCAGTGAAAACAATTATTAAAATGAAGCGCGCAACCATTTGAATAAGCGCGTTTGCCAGGCTTGAGTCAACATTTCGCTGTCGACGCAACCAGCCCAATGAAAATATATTAGTCGGCCAATTAAAACCATATAATTCTCCTCGATTAAGCTACTTGTTTGTCTATAAAATTAGTGGCGATTAGTCGCTGACGAGGCTTCTGGCGCGACGCTTTCTGAACACGTTCCACTAAACGTGTTTTCAATATGGGTGACACATTTCAAAAAACGTACAATTCGGGCTTGAAAAATGGCGTTTTATTAGGTTTCAGTTTCGTGAAGTAGTTGAATAAAAAGGAGTCATAAATTCAATGGGGTAAATAAAACTGGAAGTTATAATATCGAACGGTATCTACAGTATTTTTAGCATCTGCGGGGATTTTGGGCTTTGGGATAGACCAACGTCAAATTCCAAAACATGTACAGAATATATTTCGTTAAAACGTTTAAAATTTGCTGTTTATAAACATATTTTTCAATTTAAATATATGCAGGCCACACGCTGTAAAAATTACCGTATCATATTATAACCAATACTGCATTATGTTTGTCCATCAAGCTCAACATGAATGCATTTCATATACATGTACACTTTATAGGCGTTTTCTAGAAAAAAATTTCAAATATATTTTGATATTGCTTGTTGTAAGAGTTATCAATGTACCTTATGCGGAGTTACGTATGCATGGAGCTATGTCACGTGACTTCACGAGTGCCAAAGAGCGATTTGCAAAGCTTCCGTCGGAATATACCCCTACTGGATACCACTGACTGTATCCAGAAAGAACATGCTCTCTGGTGTTGTTTCTGACTGCTAAATTCGATTCCGGTCTATCCGACACGCGGCGCCACTGTAAGACGCTTCACTTTATATCTTTCGGCGCGCTTTTTAAATTTCAAATGCCTGGCTAAGCTGGCTATGTATGCCGTTCGACGAAATGAGAGAAACTGCAACGTGTCTTTTTTCAAAACGACAGCGGACCTCAGTTACGCATGCATGCTCCTCTCGAGAATAAGAAACGGCTGTAATTTTCAAGAAAATGGAATCTCCTCTATAACTCAAAGTATCCTGGGATGACATTAGAATTTTCCCAAAACTGACGGTATAATTTTATTGAAACTGCATATTCGATAGACAAACGTTCAGCTCAAACTGACCCACGCAAGGCTCGATGCGATTCGCGTGCATGCATTCAAATTCATCGTTGCTCCTGGGGGATTTCCCCTCTTCGTCGAGTGTTTTAATTTCGAAGCCCCCCAGGATCGCGGCAGATTAGGCGCCGAAGCGAGCGCGTGCGAAACGGCGCGCGAGGGGGACGTTCGTAGTGGCAAAGTAGTGGAAGAGAAAATTTTGGTTTTAATATTTTATGAGAAAGAGAGCGAGGGGGATTATTGCAATTGCTAACAAGGAGCCGTAAGCAAACACGACGAGAGAGCGCGAACACGCGTTACGAAAAGGGAGACATTTTGGGATGACGGATGAGAGAATCCCCGCTTTTTAGGCCCTTTTTTTTCTTTCTAGCAAATCCGTGCAGCCTAGCTAGGATTGTCATATAGTCTAAACGCGGGTGGATTGATAACGGGCCACGGACCCTGAATTAATCATGAGCTGGTGTCGGAGCCTCCGAAGCTCCTCCTGCACATCCTCAAGTGTTCCCACATAAACGACACCCCTACACTTCCCTATCTGAGAAGAACATTGTATCTATGTGCGTGGCCGTACCCATGTATAGAAGCAAGCGGCTGTAGTTTTTTTTTTATAATTTTCATTTTGAATATTAGAATCGAAAATTCCAAAAAATACAGTAAAACATACTGCAAGTGGCGTATGCAGCAGGGGTGCTCAAACAAAAGCTTTGCGGATTGCACTTCAGCAGACTTGAGATCACGTGTGCGAAGAGAATGCATTCTTCGGGTGAGA
This sequence comes from Ommatoiulus sabulosus, assembly GCA_034697705.1. Lineage (NCBI taxonomy): Eukaryota > Metazoa > Arthropoda > Diplopoda > Julida > Julidae > Ommatoiulus > Ommatoiulus sabulosus. The sequence continues at coordinate 12,633 of JAQGAO010006037.1, forward strand.
TCACACTGAATGCTTATTGCAGGCGCTTACCACTCGACGTACACTGGCGCCACCAAGCGGGATAAGAATGCAGCATGCGTTTTAAATGAGGGCGCACACAAAGAAAACAGCCGAGCCAGGCTGAGCTTACAAGAAGCGATTATAAGCTGTCAAG
>JAQGAO010006038.1:0-12786 GCA_034697705.1 Ommatoiulus sabulosus
GTGCACACCTGGTGCACGAGGTGTATCCAGTCGAATAGGGAACGTAGGGTGCACCCAATTCAGTGAAGTATGCACCAGTTCCGAGCCGAACGGAACGGGTGCAGAAACGTGCACCCGGTGCACGCCGGTGTGCTATTTTTGGGTGAGTCGAATTCGAAATAAAATTAATCTATTTTTGAATAATGTTTTTTGAATTTTCCCGCCAATGAAATGCTATCCAGCCCCTTTTGAAAATGGCGTCGCTCGGTGACGTCACCCTCGTTACGTGGCGCCATCCAGCGGTGGCTACCGGCAACCAACAGAACCCCTTTTAAAAATGGCCGAGGCTGGCGTATTGGATCATGTTCCTCTCAATGGCAAGTTGTTGTCGGGAGTTTTTAATCGCGTCGCGATTCACCTTTCATTATCTGCGATAAGAGGAATGTTATTAGAGACGGTGGGCCGAGTCGGAGCCTGAAATTGCCGTTTTCAACGATTTTTTTTTGGATCTGGGATAATGTCACGACCCAGTTCCGAGCGGCCAACTTCCACACCGGCCATTGCCATCCCTCCCAAAAAGGTAACTCATTTCGAACTTGTTGCTCGTAATTAGGACTGACGTTGTGAGGGACTTTGACTGGAGTTTTGGGAATCCAACGTTTCGTCTTTGTGTCCTTGTTTTTTTTGCTCTTTCTGCTTTTTAGTTAACTTTGTCAGTTCGAGCTGCCCTGCTCGGGAGGGGAGACACGTTGTGCCAACTGCGAACTTGTTTATGTTGTCAAAGTACGACGTTTTTCCGTTTTCGATTGTGTTTTGTGCGCTGTTATTCGTGTTTTTTTGGCTGGTGTTACCCTGGCTCGCGTATCGGCGATGAATTTTCGAGTTTTTTAGCCTGTTGATACTTTGTTTTTGGTTGTTATAAAGCACCCTACAACGCATGCAGTGGAGTGTACAGGGTGAACCGAAAGTATGACTTAATAGTTTTTTTTTAGAGCGGCGGCGGATCGAAACCGCCTAATGCTTCTCGATTTTTTTGCTGTTGTTTTGCAATGGTATCGTTCATGTTTTGATTTTTTTTTGTCTGTGTTCTAATTTTTAAATGTTCAGATTTAGCATTTTGGACGTGACGATTTTGCACACTTGATTTCACGACTGTGAAAGTGCGATTCGTGAGGTTTTTTGTCTGAGTATCCCTCATATACTGTAGAGTCGTGGCAGTAAACTTTGGTATGTTTTAAATGTTCAGATTTACCATTTTGGACGGATTCGTTCATGGTAATTGCAGGATAAATTATTTTGCCATAGTTTTGCGCTTTTCCGATCTGTACAAAGTTCAAAATTAAGAAAATTGCAACATTTTTTACTCCTTGGTTTGCCTCATGACCTTCTTCAGGCCAGAAATCAGAACAATAAAATGTTGGTCAATGTTTTTTGAACCAATTGACGTGGTGATTTCGCACACTTGACTTCACGACTGCCAAAGTGCGATTCATATAGTTTGTCTGAGTACCCCTCATTTAGTCTCCATTCTGTTCAAAATTCTGAATATTGCAACATTTTTACCCCAGGGTTTGGCTCGGGACCTTCTTCAGGCGAGAAATTAGAACAATGAAATGTTTTTCCATCTTTTTGCACCAATTGACGTGTTTGTTGATTTTGCACACTAGACTTCACGACTGTCAATGTACGATTCGTGAAGTTTCTGACTGAGCATCCCTAATGTAAAATCGAGGCGGTAAATGTTGGTCTGTTTCATGGTGTTGGAAATGTTCAGGTTGAGCAATTTGGACGGATTCGTTCATAGTAATTGCCGAATAAATGTATAGCTTCTTGAGTTTTTAAACTTCACACCAAAATGAAATTTCAAAAAATTCCAATATTTTTGCACCACTTGATTTTGTTCGTGGCATGCTCATTCATAATGCAAACGTTGAGGCATTTGCTTTAGCATCTCTGGAAAGTGGACATTGATCAGCTGATTGCAATGTGTAGCCTATATATTAGACGTTTCATTTGGTGTTTTCGTTTTTACAAACAGGGTTTTTAGTAAAATTTGCAGAAATCTGTTTCGGAAACACCTTAGGTACCTGAAATTTGCCAATAGTTTCCTTTGTATATCGTATCAAGTACGTTATCAACTCTTCAGTTTTCATGATAACACGTGACATTGCAGTGGCCAGAGTTTTGGCAAATTTTCCCACAATGTTTGTAAACGCTAACATTTCCTCAAATTCTTCCTGAAGTTCTTAGAATTATTCACTCTTCCATATTTCCTCAAAATATTCAATTTCAGACCGTCCAGTTATCTCGAGCATTCTATTATATTTGCTTTTTTTTCAAAAAAAATGTTAAAACTATTACTGTACCTGATCAATATCAATACCTTTAATATACCTGTCAATATTACCTTTATACAATTTTCTCTAATTTTGTAATTTCTGAGAAAAAATAGATTTGAATATAAGGCAAATCTTTTATAATAAACTACCTAGGGCGTTGGTGGCGGATGTTACCTTGTGCTATATACTTAAGCGGAAGTTGTTTATGGAAGATGAGTACTGTCTGGAAACCAATAGTAGCAGGTCACGCAATTAGCATAAAGGTAAAAGTTGCGTGGAAGAAAGTCGATGATTGATCGCAATTTTAATAAGGGTTCAGCGGCCTGAACATAAACCTTATACTAGGAAGGTCAACGCCGCCAGGGTTGAAGCCCTGGACAGACCTGAAAATACATGAGTTTGCAAAGGCAGGCTTGAAAAGGGTAGAAAATTGAACAAGTGACAAATTGTACCATCTCAGGGATTTCCCCCCCCCCCCATACCTGGAAAACCTGGACAAGTCAGGGAATTGGAAAAGTAGGGGAAGAATGACTAATTTTGAAAAAGTCAAGGAAATTCGACGTATTAATGTATAGTCACATTACAAAATTAATGTTTCCACGTGGTTAGCTCAGGGCCCGTTTGCACAATTTTTCAAATTTTTCCAGTACAAATTTCCAAACTTTTCTTCGATTTTAGAGGACAAATTTGCACGATTTTCAACCTTTTCCGAAGATATATTTCCGAGGATAAATTTGCAAAATTTTCAACAGTTTTCGAGTAGCCTACAAATTTGCAAAATGTTCAACGGTTTTCGAGGGCAAATTTGCAAAATTTTGACACTTTTCGTAATATAAATTTAAAAGATTTCAAAACCTTTTCCAGCACAAATTTGCAAAATTTCCAACTGTTTTCTAGTACAGTTTTGTTACCTTTTCAGAGAAATGTTTTTTTTTTTAAATTTTATACATTTTCCGAATAGAATTCTTTAAAACATGTTCATTTTAATTTTTAAAATTTTCCAAAATTGCGGATAGCATCTGCATATGTACATTTTGTCATTGTCATTGATCAGGGAAATTTGTTTAATAACCTGAAAATGTTAGGGAAGTTAAAAACGAAATTTCTGGGGGAACCCTGCATCTCCTGTTAGTGTAATTGGCGATTAAGTGTAGTTTGGTTGAGAAATATTCTATGAAGATTGCATAGCTGTATGTGTAAACCAGTTCCAATTTCTTGACAATGTCTCTGAAACACGTTTCTGCCCATCTACTACTGAAACTTTGAGTACATGCTAATGAAGTACTTTCACTTGCAATAAAATGGAGGACACCTGTGTTGAACGAAATAAGCAGACGACAGCACCCATTTGACACCCTTGGTAAAAGCTCCGCGACCAGGATATTTCGGGAACATATTTTTTTCGTTTGATCAGGATATATACACTGGATGGGTCACGAAAACCTGTCATGAAACGATGTTTTGCGACAAAAATGTTTCGTCAGATATGTTTCCTGACAATTTTTTTGTGAAACATTAAAAAAAAACTGTCGGAAACAGACGACGTCAACCATTAGCAACCCTTGGTAGAAGCGCTGCGACCAAAATATATTTCGGAAAGATTTTGTTTGTTTGTTTGTTTGCTTTGATCTGGATTGATACTAGATGGGTTGCGGAAACATGCATACATGTACTGTATGTCATGAAACAAGTGTTTTGCAACAAAAATGTTTTTTTTTTGCAATTTTTTTGTGAAGCATTTTTAAGAAACTGTGGAAGAAACACTGCTTTTCAGAAATGTTTCTTTGTTCTGTACTAGGCTTTAAAGGTTTCTTTCAGCAGGGCATGAAGGTCTACGATATGTCCTTCAAATGTGACGAACAACGAGTTCTTGGGACAAGACGTCATAACCTATGACGTCATTTCCCAAGAACTCATAACAGCCTCATACGAACTGCATGGGATAGTCTTTGTTTGGCTGCATGAAAGACGTTATTTTTGTCAACAGACATGCCATTGTCTAACAGATCAACCTTTCCTGTCTACATTTTACACGTGACTAAAATTACATATTGATTGTCTGATGATGAAACTAAGAAAAAGATGGAGACAAGTTATTTCAAATGGGTGTCACATATAGTGGTCCATTTAAAATAGGAAGTATTTCGAAGTTAGTTATGACATAAAATGAAATATTTTGAGTTGTTTTTTTCCTTACATTGGTAAGGGAAATTACTAAGAATGGAGAATTCGGCATTTTCCAATTTCCAAATCGTTTATTTTATATTTCTTAAAATTATTTTCAAAAATTATTAAAATATATTATCACTGGATGGCGGTTTTGAAAAGCGCCATCCAGTGATCAATACACGCAACGGGTAAAAGGAAGCTCTAAATTCATAATCTTGTGTAATTAATACACGTAGAGTGGCACATTAGTTAACATTTGCTAATTGTGCATGCAGCCCTCCGTTTGAGAGGTCGAGTGAATGCTAATGCAACTGTTCAATTCTATTTTATTATATTCTATTCCATTGATTGAAAATAGCAGAGAATTTTTTTTTTACAAAATCTGAAATTCGCAATTTCTAATCATTTTCCTTCGTTACCTATATACTGTATATATATTTAGTAATTTTATCAAAAATGTTTAACGGACCATTAGGTCACCTACATATGTAATCGCCTACTCGTTTCAGAAGTGACATACCTTAAAAAATTGATTTTTAGATAGTTTTAGTCTCATGTATTGAAAGATTTATGGAAAAGTAAAGTGACACAACTGCCATTTATCCGAAACTATAGTAAACTAAGATGTGTCGTTTTGACTGAGTAATAAAGCTCAAAAATTCAATTGACTTTAATAGCGTCTTAAAACCAAAAATTGGCATTTTTTGAGTTGTGACACTTCTAAATTGGAGGAGCGATATTTTGATTTGCATAGCATGAAACTCAATTTTTGACGCGTTCTCAAATCTGTTAAGAAATGTTTCTGGCAGACTTTATCATTTTTGAAACCTTAAACCAAGATGGCGTCGGATGCGTTTTTTCAGCCATCTTAAAATCCGGTACATGCATGTAAATAATTCCGTAAATATGAGAACCAGCGCTATCTAAACGTCGATTATGTTGTTAAAACCTCCATTTTGCGTAATTTACTCTACTTCCTGCTGTCCAATTATGGTGAACTTATGTCAGCAATTCACGAACTTGCTTGCACGCAACTTATAATAGCGAACTTGGAGGGAAAATTGCTGCTAAATTTGTTATCACTTGGTCATGTTTTTCTTTCCGAAAATGCCATTATGAGTGTTTCGTCGCCATTTTAATTGGCTGTAACGAAGAAAATTTTCCTAAACTTCCAAGAGCAGGAAGACGTAACTGTCAGATATGTCGTTACATGTCCAATGCTCTTTAGAACTTCCTTCTTTGTAAGCAGATCGATCATAATTTCAGTTAGTCGTGTGTCACTTCACTTGTCTTGTATTTTTCGGCGAAACTGAAATTAAAAAAAGCTGATTTATGGCGAAGTGCTTTTGCCGAAAAAAAGTTCAAGTCGTTAATTTATGTTTTGATACTTTTACAGTTTCAATAAGCTTGCAAGATTTCTTTTTCCTTTTCCTTATGAGCCAGTGAGCTCCCGTGTGACACTCTGCGTTTAGCATGTGTCGTTTTCGGTAGCCTTTGGTTGTGCAGTAGTAGACATCATAGATGCCAGAGATGGCGTTTAAGATATTCTGAATTGGTCAGACATCATAGATGGCGTTCCAGATATTCGCAATTGGTCAGACATCATAGATGGCGTTGCAAATATTCTGAATTGGTCAGACATCATAGATGGCGTTTAAGATGTTCTGAATTGGTCAGACATCATAGATGGCGTACATGCATGTAACAGATATTCTGAATTGGTCAGACATCATAGATGGCGTTACAAATATTCTGAATTGGTCAGACATCATAGATGGCGTTGCAGATATTCTGAATTGGTCAGGCATCATAAATGGCGTTTAAGATGTTCTGAATTGGTCAGACATCATAGATGGCGTTACAGATATTCTGAATTGGTCAGACATCATAGATGGCGTTATAGATATTCTGACTTGGTCAGACATCATAAATGGCGTTTCAAATATTCTGAATTGGTCAGACATCATAGATATAAAACCAGTGTATAACTATGGGGAGCTCTTTAACTGACTTTAACCGCTTTCTGTTGCACCATACCCTGTTTCATGAAATGCATCATAGATGGCGCTATTTTTGCGGAGAATTGTTCGCCAATAGCTTTGGAAAATTGTCAATGTTGTGTGCGCGTTTATTTCAGCTAATTAATGCATCCATTAACATGTCGAACCTCGCGTCGTCAGTGACATAACTCAAAATTGTTCATTTTAAGATAGATTGTTTTAAAATCGCATTCATTGAATGATGTAGCAAAATAAAGGGACACTGATATCATTTAGTCGAAATTGCGGTAAGCTAAGATATGCAGTTTTTAATGAAAACATTTAATAGAGCTCAATTCGCTAGACAATATCATCTTATATACATGTACTAGATATTGAATAATTTTTTTTTGAGTTGTGCCACTTTTGATGCGGTGGTGCGATGCATGAAATTTGTATATTTTGTTCATTGAAAACTCATTTTAAAATTTCGATTGGGTGGGGTGGGGTTGGGGGGGGGGGATTTTGTCGTGGTTACGTACGCTGATCCAAAATGGGTCAGGGTGGAGTCTAGTGTTTCTGAGCTGGCAAAAGGGGGCGGGGCAATGTGTTGATCATCAACCGTGCCACCTCGTGGCGATTTGTGCGCGGCCATTGCAGACTCTAGACATCCGAAATTCCGAATTCCTGCGTGTGAGTCACTTTCCTTGACCTCGTACGAGATGCGTCTGCACGCGCTCAGGGACACTGACCCCGAAGCCCGAATCCCGTCCTGTTCCGGATATGGTTCACACACGCACAGCCCATATTTAGCGACACTGACGTGGGCGACCCCTGGCTGCGAACGACCGCGCGTCCAGGACTGGAAGGGTGGACCAATTAAATGGGCTTATTTTCTCACGATTGCTGTTCCTTTCGGAATCGTAATGCCGTGTAAGGTCACGGGGTCCACCCACGCGCACTAGGAAGTACATGGCCCAAATTTTGGCCGCCGTGGCGGCAGGGCGCCACCTGACGCCCACTCCTCGGCTGGGCACAACGAGGGCGGGGAATGGAAAGGGACGCTGGTCGCGGATGTCCGAATCCTACTTCTTGAATCCTGGAATGCAGAAGGAATTTTGACAAATTTTGTAACAGATGTAAGGACAGGTTATCACATAAGACCAGGATATACAGGTGGTCTGGTCTTAGTCCCTGGGTTGGCGAGACGTGCCCGAGTACCTGAGTGGTTCTGAAGCCTGGTTTGGTCAAGCGCCATTCACTTCTGAAGGCTCGTTTCGGTAGAAATCTGGTGGGGATATTGACAAATATTCCGGACACTGAGTGTATACCCTGGAGTCGATTATGGTGGAGGTTCTGGTACATGTACATGTTTTGGTGAAATTTGAGTTGCTCTCCAGCACTGTGGTTCTGGGATCGAAATGGATAATGATGTTTTTGAGCCTTTTATGTTGAAATATATGTAGTTTGTTAAACAATTGTGAAGGAACTTTGCCTGATGAACCATGATCCCAAAGATGGTTTCTGATCTTTGTTGGAATTAGGTGTCTCGGGTCCTTGGGATTGTTACCTTTTGGAAGGTGTATTGGGATTGTTACCTGGTGGAAGGTGTATTGGGATTGTTACCTGGTGGAAGGTTTCTTGGGATTGTTACCTGGTGGAAGGTTTCTTGGGATTGTTACCTGGTTAAAAGTGTCTTGGGATTGTTGCCTGGTGGAAAGTGTCTTGGGATTGTTGCCTGGTGGAAGATGTCTAGGGATTGTGGCCTGGTGGAAGATGTCTAGGGATTGTGGCCTGGTGGAAGATGTCTAGGGATTGTTGCCTGGTGGAAGATGCCTTGGGATTGTGGATCGGTAGAAGCTGGTGTCTTGGGATTCTTGCTCGGTGGAAGCTGGTGTCTTGGGATTCTTGCTCGGTGGAAGCTGGTGTCTTGGGATTGTTGTTCGGTGGAAGGTGTCATGGGATTGTTGCTTGGTGGAAGGTGTCATGGGATTGTTGCTTGGAGGAAGGTATCATGGGGTTGTTACTTGGTGGAAGGTGTCTAATTGGGATTGTTACTTGGTGAAGCTAGGGGTTTCCAGATTGTTGTTTGGTCAAGTGGCTCCATATCGTTCTTTGAAGAATAGCAGCTGCGGATCATTGTTGATGAAAGGAGTTCCCAGATAGTTTCTTGATGAAAGATAATTCCATCAGGTCGTTGTATAGTGATTTGTGAAAGGTGTCACATTCCAGAACATTTCTGGTGAAAGGTGGTTTCAGATTGTAGTTGTGATGAGAAGTTTTATGGCATCCTGGTTGTAAGGAAGATAATAAACTGTGTTTCCAGAACCTCGTTTAGTTGATCAACCTCTGCAGAATTTGGTGTGTGGAATCGAGGGTTGTAAATATTTTAATTTACTTGCAGCAGAAAAATGCATGTACGTCTTGATTACCATCTGACTCGCGTGTCTGTACATATGTGAACATGCTAAATAATTGTTTACAAGATTGCATTGTTTACGTGGACTCTGTATCATGTGTTTTCAAACTTATCAAGCAGTGTTATGACGTAATTTTTTCATTTCTGAACGCGAAAGTTCATAGCTCAGATAATGCAGAATGCAGTGACAACAATGCTATAATAACAATAATAGTAAGAACAAAGTTGTTGCATTGTTTAAACGGGTTTCTCTGCTCGAAACCAGATTCCCCAGCCGTGCATCCAAAGTGAAAATGGAAATAACTTCACTTGTTTTGAACCCCCAAATGGCCTAATTGACCTTAATTAGCAGTTCGCAGCAAGGTTTATTAAAAATATGGCCATGTGACTACCCACAGTGAAAGAAATGGTGTTATTTATTTACAAAATTAATGCGTTTGTTGTCACATATGTTTGACATTGGGTATCTGCAATGCCTTATGTGTAAATGCATTCGATAATAAAAAAATTATCTCGTTTCTAACCAAATATTTTATGAGTAATACGCGGTTACTTAGTACACCCAATGACGTCGTGAACGGGGGCACGCGAATTAGCATGCCTCACGGTTAGTTCGGGAAATTCACCACGTTTCGAAAACTGCTTGAGATATTAGGATAAGCGAGGAATACTTGACAGTATATCAAAGAACCCCCAGACCTGGAAAAGTCAGGGAAGTTAAAAATGTGTGGAAAAGTCAGGGAAAGTCAAGGAAGAATGGCTTATTTTAAAAAAGTCAGGGAAATTCCACGTAGTCATGTTGTTGCGATCCAAAATTAACGCTTCTATTTGGTTAGCTCAGGGCCCATTTTCCACGTTTTCCGAGTACAAAATTGCAAAATTACCCACGTTTCCGAGTACAAAAGTGCAAAATTTTCCACGTTTTCAGAGTACAAAATTGCAAACGTTTCCACGTTTTTCGAGGACAAAATTGCAATTTTCCACGTTTTCCGAGAACAAAATTGCAAAAAGTTTCCACGTTTTCCGAGGACAAAATTGCAAAATTCCCCACGTTTTCCGAGTAACATTTTTCAGCATTTTCCGAATACAAAATTGTCAGATTTTTAAAACATTTTCATTCAATTTGTTTTAATTTTATAACATTTTTCTATGTTAATTTTCAATATTGTCTTAGTAAATTTTGCAAAATATTTTCCTGTGTCGATTTTGAAAAATATGTCAGTTTTTGACATTGTCACTGCTCAGGAAATTTTTTTAACATCTGGAAAAGTCAGGGAATTGGAAATTGAAATTTCTAGGGGAACCCTGTATATACACAAAATGGATACATCTAAGTATATTTTAAAATTGTTCCATTCCTGTTTATAACTTAACGGTGTAACCTACTTTTTTAAATAGAAAAATACTTCCAATTGTAAATGTTTTCCTTTTTGTACCAAACAATTTAAGTTTTTTTCGCTAGATGTTTTAGAAAATGCATAGCCAATGACAATAAAATTCAGTAACAACGTTCCTTAATTGTACAGATTTGATCCCAGGTATGAAAGAAGAATCTTATTAATAATTTCATTACTTTTTATATTCCAAAGTCCGGTTTTGAGAAACTTGTTTCTGGATGGCCCATTAAGCTCGTACATGTACGACCGTTGTTTGTTGAACCATAGCCGGAGTATGAGATATGCCTCAAGTACATATTTTTGCATGATCTGGTTTACTGAGTACATGTTTGGAAATTTTTGTCACGAACAGGGTATGACGACAAGAGTAGATTGGGACCGATACCAATGTTAGGTGCATGAAACATTCTCAAATTGCAAAATGGAACATGGAGTTCCAAAAAGCATTTGATGATGGCTGAAAAACTTTGAGGTGTATTTGTAGAAAAATTGGTAATAGATAACACATCTAAATGTGCTGTTTCGTTAAGAGGAATTTGTTATTCTTAATGTTTTGCCAGTTGTTATATGTAAAACAAATTTTGTACAAAAATATGTAAAATAATTTGTCCAAAAAATTATGTAAAACAATTTGTACAAAAGTTATCTAAAACAATTTATGTCCAGAAATTATATAAAACAAGTAATGTACAAAGATTATATAAAACAAGTAATGTACAAAGATTATATAAAACAATTTATGTACAAAAATATGTTCAACCATTTCGTTACAGAAATCACGTTCAACAATTTCTGTACAGAAATCATGTTCAACAATTTCTGTACAGAAATCATGTTCAACAATTTCTGTACAGAAATCCTGTTCCACAATTTCTGTACAGAAATCCTGTTCCACAATTTCTGTACAGAAATCATGTAAAACAATGTACCGGTAGGCTATGTACAAAAATCATGTAAAACAATGTATAAGTTCGTCTTTTTTCCTCCAGTGTGGACGTAGCTTTATTTTGGCATAAGTCATGTGTTTTTTTTTCTTGCTGCGTCTTCAGTGGTCCAAATCTCCAAAACATGTCCTTTTCTAGATCGAAGTTGAAATTGCTTTCCAAGACGACCGAAATTCCACGCCTACTTTTATTTCGATGTTTATCTCGTCAAACCGAAATACTTGGACACACTAATATTCTGGTACATAAAGTTCGGTTCAATATCATCAGCCTTTCTCGAATGGCGTTTTAATGGAGGCTCGAAACGTTATAATGGACTGGCTGGACAACGAGCCTTTAATCACCCTATAATTCGGTCTCCGAAATTCCCGATTTGGCCCGAAAATGTACAAAATATATCGTCCGTCTTGAAGGTTTTTGTTTTAGCACCTGGTGCTAATTCGGCTGCGGCGATTAAACGTGCAATTTTCGTGTGTTTTTCACACGAGTTTGTCGAGTTTGACCGGCCGAATCGATGTTAAGGTCAACCGAATCTTTTTTTTTCTCTTGCCTGAATTGCCGAATTGCCTGAGCTGTTATTGAATTGAAACTTTTAAAATCGATTGTAAAACAGCGTGAACACGAAAGGTTAATCAATTCGGAGGTTCGATTAGAGATAAAATGTTAACACCTCTAAAAAAAAGTTCGTGTTGTCGTTTGTACGAAACTACTTCGGAGTGGATTTATGGACTGCCACGAATGCGCCATAAAACGGCCGTTTCCTCGAGCGCCTTAAAAATTGTGGCAAGCACGTGACGTCATGGCGTACGAGTCCGACCTCCTCAATTGTTTAGGTTGGGTTCCGAAACCCGGGACAGTACAATTTAATGTTGTTGTTTTGGGGTCCATCTTGACTAAGCCCTGGACAAAGCTGTTTATAGTTCGACTTAACTTTGAGAATGACCCCCACCCCCTGTCACGTGTTACTGCATGTATTGACTGTAGGGTATCGAATTATACTGTATACAAGTATTAGGATGAGCTGGGCGAAGTTGAGCAAAACTATCCGTATTTAAAATACCAAATACTGTAACTTTAGAACTGTTGTTTCTAATAAAAAATGTTTTAACATGCATTTGGAGCAATGCGTTCATAGATTTTAAATATTATGTTTGATGGTATTTCAATTTTTTATGTGTAGGCCTATATTGTTTGAGGATGGATAGTTTGAAACATATGCATGGTCATTAATATTTTAATGTGGATAGTTTGAGGATGGATAAATTGGAACATGTAAAGCTCACAAAATATATTGACATGTCTGTTTTCAATGCAATGCTTGATATTTTTGTGAAAGGACATTTTAAGCTTGTAAGCATTTTCAGTTTGAGGAAAAGAGGGTTTACGCGATTAAAATTTTATTAAACAAGTGCGAGTTTATTTGTTGTGTCGCCCAACTGGTGGCAGAAAACGAAAACCGTCAGGGAGGACGAAACCCGCAATTGCAATTGTTACACCCCACTTGTTCAACAAAGACTAGTGACATGGTGGCAGCTCCGCCAAGCGTCTTAACCCGGGCAC
>JAQGAO010006039.1:0-12785 GCA_034697705.1 Ommatoiulus sabulosus
ACTTCTTCCTTGAGGGGAAAGGGGTCGCCATTTGAAGAAGGTAAATCAGTTACAATTTTCCTAACAATGTAATTTCGAATTTCTGTTTTCTTTCTAGTTTACATCCAGCCACAATTTACAGTGTACCCCAAAACCCTTTCTGAACAACACTCTCGAGGGGTGTAACCTCCGGAATCAAGGCCTACTCGGATGCTTTCTTAGAGTCAGACGTTGATACGTCTTACTCGATTTCCGGTCCGGATTATTAGTATTGATCGACTATTCACGCATCATCTGGAGGTCGGCTCGGAAGACTATAATTGCCCAGTCCACAATGGAAGCCGAAACCATGGCCCTTGTGGAGATAGTGGAGCTCATTTGGCTTGAAGAGATCCTTCACGAAACAAAGCCGGTAATGCCCTCGGAGTTTGGGAAGATTGAAATTCCTGATCGACAGCGAGTCAGCCATGTTTGCGATTAAGAACGCTGTTGAGAACGGCTCTACAAAACACTTCACCCGCAAGCTACGGTTCATACGGGATCACTACAATAAAGAATTGTTCTCTCTCCGATTTCTCCCGACGAAAAGTAATCTGGCAGGTGTGTTAACCAAGCCTCTTAGAACATCAAAATTACAGTCCTTAATGCCTTTCTTAACCGACTGATAACACATTCAAAATTGTAGCAATGGCACAAAATGTGTCATGAAGGGTTTGTTTTTCAGAAAAAGTTTTTGGGGCACTCTGTAGACTAGTGGCTGGACATATCAAATAGAAAACACCAAATTCGAAATTAAATAGTTCGGAAAATTGTAACGTTTACCTTCTTTCAAATGGCAAGGCCTTTTCCCTGAAGGAAGAAGTGACTAAATTGATAATATTTAATTTCATGAATAATCAAGTTTGTTTTCAGTTTTAGATCATGTCAGGGCGTCTGCTATGGAAAATTGCCATTAGCAGATGTCATGCAGACACAAAACAGGATTTGAGCAGTCCTTGCCAAATCCAGCCTGCAAGTGGCACCACCTAGCGGCAATTTGTTGCAACCCTATCCTTTGGTGTTGTCACTTCCTGCCCTGGTTTTGTTATGTAAACATCAGTCTATCACTTTCTATGATGGCTGCTTCTTTGATCTGCCATTTAAGAAACATGGCCTGTATATGGCCATGCGCGTGAATCGTGCTGTATATGGCATGATTCGAGATCCCATAGTAACGTCCTGCATGATGAGGATTAACCAATGGACTCCTAGCGCCCTCTCATGGCTACAACCTATGGCGCTATTGTCTACGGACGACCCATCCTATATAAAGAGGCTCGCGCAGCCAGGCCTGCCAGTCTTCCAGCAACTCTCCACTGAGACACAGGTTATTCAGTTTTGTCCCGATGTACAAAGGCGTGCCTCCACCATGCCGGGATGAGGACCGACCACCTCATTTGGAGCCTCAAGTGACCATCACTAGTCGACCGATTACTATTAGTGATCCAGGAGTTTTAAGGCCCGTGCCTGTTCACATTTCTGACGATCACGTGGCTGTCGATCAACCTGGGCCAGACTTGGTAACTATTAAAATTCCGTCCAGACCTATTTCGTCAGCGGACGCTTATCTCCTCATTGACCATGCTCGTGATCAACGTTCATCTTTAATTTCACACCATGTGCAATCCAATCCTCAGCCGCATTTATGGGCCTCTTCCGCGCCCTATTTGCATAGCACAGCAGAGCCAATGTTCCTATTGTTCTTGCTAAGCCACCTACAGCCTTTACTGAACTTAGTGCCGCAGCCGATCTCAATAAGCGGGTCACAGAACGTATTTACAATGCCACACGTCTCATGACTGAGACTCCTTATCAACAGCATTAAACGGTGACTGCCGCTGACATCGACCATGCACTCAATCGTGCCACTGGTAAACAAGACGAAGATCAGATCCTGCTAAAACAAGAGCAAGCTGCTCACCAGCGCACTGAACTAGCCCTTGAAGCAATAGTGGCTAACTTTAATCGCTTTATGGCAGAACGGGACGCTCAGCGGGCGAAATTTGATCAAGCTGATCAGTCTATTTCTATCCATACGATAGAGGAGACAGACACATCGCTCAGTTGTCATCACAGTTTGCGCTTTGCTACAGCATTATCCTTGTAGCATCCCAAGTCACCAGGCTTGGGACGAGTTGATAATTCAGAGCCCAGCACTATCAGAGTCTGGGAACCAAATGCTGGATTTTGAGGAATGCGGGGGGTTTTATGTATCTTGCCCATATTCATGTTTCTTCGCGCCGAGTGTATGAGGAAATTTTTTCATTTGGTCCTCTGCACTGCATTACTGATCTCGCTGCTGATTTCTTTCAGTGTTGTTTGCTTAAAACAACAAGAAAAACTAAAATAATCAGCAAGAAAGCTGAAACTTATATCACAAATTATTTGTAAACACTTACAAGGTATTCCGGAGATTCGGAATGGTATAAAAATAATACCTAGCAATCAAAATCAAATCAGGACAATCCAATATTCAAATTCAACATTCTCGAAATCATCGGAATTAGGAAGAAGGAAAAAAGCCGGGGAACCGGGCCACTACAGGTACCCAAACATACCCGGTCAACGCGGTATCAATCTACCAAGGTAGGTGATTTGTGTAGTTTACACCATCGGGGGAATTACTCGCATGAATCTGCATCCCCGCTATCCCCTTAAATTATACTTTTCTATGATAGTGTAACTTTAATTTTTTCAATCATAACAGAATAAACTTGAAGAACGGCTAAACTAGAATTCCGAACACTTGATGATGGGTATGTTGTTTGTAATAATTAAAATGTAGACTAAATTGTATATTTCTTTAAATAAGCAGAATAAACTTGAAGAATGTTACATGGGTGCCGAAACGTCGTTTTCCTATAAAACGTTTATGGTCGGGCTTTATTTGTTCAGGGTTTGTATCTCTGACCACTTGATGCCCAAGATATTTATTGATAATAAGACAATGTCTTGAATTTTAAAAAACAAAAATTAATTTAGGGAACAAAATCCTGTTGTGCCTATGCAAAAGCTTCTCAAGTCATCTGTTTTAGTTATCATACAAAAGACCACATGAAAGTGTAGACGAAGAGTACTAACAATAAGCTCCAAAAAAATATGATGCGATTGTACATGATTTCACCGAGAAACTTAGAAAGAAGGATGCAGTGATTTTGGAGTTACAAGAAAAAAATTCTTTAATAGCAGATGCCTTAATTTCAAAGGTTCTGAAAAGTAATGAATGATAATCAAGATATTGTTTCTTGTATATTTCAATCAATGCACTCCAGTTATACTGAGCTTTTCATGTAATTATACCTATATTACTTTGGTTGAATAAATTTTTATAGTTATAAATATTGTATCATGTGCCTTCTCGTTATGGGAAGAAAAACCTTAAGTAACATCTGTAAATTAATTCATTTGGATATCAAATTATTTTTAAACAGCCAATAAGTGGTTCAGTACCAGTGACCACAGTGATTTATGTATATTTAACAATGACATCAATGCAGATGATTCATCAAACAAGTCAATTAATAAGTGTTAAGGATGACATGGTAAGCTTTTCTGCACAAGTATGTATTTTTTAAGATAATGATTAGAAGCAATGTTTGGGTATCCATGGTGCAATGGAAGCTGCTCCAAAATGAGAAAGACAGCCTATTCATCAAAAACCTTGCTGATGATGGGGAAGTGACCAGCTTAGAAAAACAATTGTTGGAAAACAAAGAAAAAGCAACAGAATGAACTCATCAAATACCAAGCCAGCCCTAGCATCACTTTAGTTGCATAAATATAAGGTATTGTCACAGGTGACTTACAATGTAGATTGTATTATTTATTTTTTTAATTTATTATGTTTTGCATGGAACCATTACTTTTTTAGATATACATGAAGAAAAAATTGCTTAGAGAAGGCATAACAAAAGAAGTGGAAAAAATAAGCTTAAAGTTAATATGGTTCTTGCGGAAAAAATTGCATGCTTGAACAAACGTATCAAAAAGGTACACTGACAAACAAACCACCTTTACCTAAATTCTTTCATTTTAATAACAGACTAGTTATACACTTTATTTTGAAACACTAAAGAATTCAGCAAATAATTAATACCATTTACCACATTTATCGCAGGGTCAACGTAAAAGGTTGGGAGAAGGAGTATAAAAGACAATCAAAAGCTCAAGCAGAAAGATAAGATAAAAGTAACAACTGAAAATAAGCCGTATGTATTTTATCAAATGTATTGCAAATATTGCAAAAACTATCTGATATTTAATTAGACATACAATTCATAAATAACAAAAACTGAACTACGGTGAATGTAGGACATAGGACGTAGAAAACATCCCACAAAATCCGGTGGAAAGCAAATGGTGACATTGACGATGGCCACATTTGTACTGGTGCCGTAAATGATGGTGGTTGGTGCAAAAGCAGCTACGGGCATAGGTATAATGCTTCCCGCGGTGATGCAGTTATCATCGGCATAAGGACAGGGAAATTCATCTACATGGGAGTAAAGAACAAGATTGGCATGATATGCATTGCCATAGACAATTGCAAAAGAGAAAAAAGAACTTCTGCTATAAGGATTGAAAAGGGCCATCAACAGGCATGGAAAGTGCCATCAACACTGACGACTTGGCTAACCTAGAAGAGGTCTATAAACTTAAATGTATCTGCCTAATTGGTGATGGCCAAGTCAACACACTGGCTAGTGCGACAAAAGCTGTCGTATGGACAGGCAATACAGAAAGCGCCAACAGGATGCACAAACGTTTACAGGACCTGATGAGCAAGTGTCAAGAAAAGAACTTGTAAAGAAGATCCCTAAGCTTGTAAATTGGGCCAGGTCAGCTATTTGGAGTCATGCGGTGTCAATCAACACCATTCCAACGGAGTATTCCATCAATGCGTTAATCGACAATTTAAATAACGGACCAAACCATGTCGTTGGAAAACACGCAAACTGTGGACACTTTCGCCACAGTGAGAAAGATCTGGCATTGTACAATGCAATGGAGAGCTGCGGCATGTTAAACGAAATAAGGCAAGATCTAAGGGTTTTGGTAAGTCTTGCCTGAACCTGATTTTCAATTTGACCAATAACCATGCAGAAACGTTTATGTGCTTGCTTTGCAAGACAAATGGCGGGAAAAGGGTAGACTTTTCAAAAGCAGGGGGCACCTCCAGGAGGGCACATGCCACAGTTCTAGCATTTGAAAACCCAGAAAGCTGGAAGTATTCGGCTACTTTCAGGGAAATTCAAGGAAGGAATCCTGAGAAAAGTTACAAAGAGCTTGTTATCACGGTAGCAAATAACCGGGTAAGGAGTGTATGAAACTGGAGGAATTACCTGGATAATATAAAAGTCAGGAAATCCTCGAAAGACAAAAGCTTGACAAAAGCTACGAGGATAACCCGGATGTCGAGAAGGCAACTTTCAAACAACGTTGCACTGAGGTTTTAGCACTAAAGGTAAAAAAAACACTGAACCAGTGAGAGTCTAGCATGAATTGAAGAACAAGCGAAGTGCATTTCATCCTCATTTTTTAAAGATGTGGCAACTAGAAGACCTACATTGAGTAAAAATCGTCTAACAAGGATCTCATATCCGAGAAACATGCCGATTGATGCAATTAAGCATGGCTTGGATAATGAAGGAACTGCAGTTGCAGAATACGTCGACTATATGAACTTAGATATAGAGGACTGTGGTCTCATCGTAGATCCTTAAAACCCTTTCCTGTGAAGTAGTCATGATGGCTTGGTGGGAGGGGATGGATTGCTGGAGGCGGTGTCCCTTTGTTAAATATTATTAAATTGTTACATATTAAATGTCTTTGTTTTAAAAAATGTTGAAAATTGGGTTTCCTCCAATGGTTCCCCAAAATAACTAAAAACGAAAATGTGCCAAACCCAATAAGGAACTGAGACATCTAAAAGCAAAACAATTAAAATACAAAATCTTGGCAAAGAAAGTTTGCAGAGGGTTCACAAATAGGTGGCAGCACCATCCAGATTAAACCAAACGTAGGAGCAGAATAGGTGGCAGTACCTGGAGTTGAAAAGGCATTATTGGTTGAGTTATAACATTAATTATATTGGGATAAGTCCAACTGCGAGGCAATTGGTTAACTTTCTCCAATTAAGAGGAAGAAAGTTAAGCCACATTTTCGGGAAAAAAAGTCAGGGGAAAATTAAGAATTGGAAGATTGTACCCGCGATTGTACTATCGCTGTCCGGAAACACTAGAGGAAAAACCTCATTCTCCCAAAAACATAAAAGAGAAATATTTTTTAAAGATAATTAGCCAAAGATAAACATAGAAAAATTAACAAACCCCAAAGTTAAAATGTAACAAGAAATAAGGAAATCACTTATTTAAAAACAATGAAAAGTTTCAATGATATGTCTATAAATCACGTGTTAGCTTTCAATGTTTATTTAAAAATTGTTAAGCATTACAACTGTTAAACCAAAATTAATATTATTGGTGATTTATTTCCCTATTACATTTAAGGAATAACCCATTGTGTAACTAACCTGTATTATAAATAATGTAGTTTTATACCAAAAGGCTGTTTTGTTTGACAGACCTTCTTTGGCCTTTTCCGAACCCATTGAAAATTACAAAAGAAATAAATTTTGATGGTAAAATTATAAGGAAGGATTATCAAAATTAATTCCATATTTTATTTGCTGAGTTGTCTAATACTGAAAACATTGGGTTTAAATATGACAACAGTGGCAATCCATACTTTCCTGAAAATCACAAATACTTCAACCAAGTCCAGGGACAACTGGAAATTACCGATCGGGAATAGTGCGACATGTTATTTTGGGCAACGAAGACGTTTGACTCTGTTAGGATATTCATAAGGGATTTATGGAGTAACCTTCTACCAAAACTCCAGACATTTTATATGGGGTATGAAGTTGCAGGAACTGCGCAGCATAATGGAAGCAATCAATGAAAAAATCAAGTAAAGGAAATGAAAAAGTTAAAAAGAAGGGCTGTAACGCCTACTGAAGAATACCTAACAGAGGAAAAGAAAATCCCTTATTACCTGTAGACTATGGACCAAGTGGGTAGGTTGGTCACTCAAGAATTTTAGGGATTGGTTTTGCAAAGTTCTTTTATGGGTGTTTGACCCCAATTTCACCCACCAAAAAGTTAATTTTTTGGGTCAGAAAAGGGTCCCATATTTAAGGTCGCCACGACAATGAATTGAAGGGTAGCTAGGTTAATGACACGAGAATTGTAGGGACTCAAAAGAAATGAGAACATTGAACCAATTTAAAATATAACTTGTCACACATGTGGAAAAGCCTTAGGTAAAAAACACCTTTTAAAAGTAAGCGCCATCTAGATTCAGATGGGGACAGTTTTATGGGGTTGCGGTCCACTTAACTAGAATTAACGTTAATATTTTGTATAATATTTTGTTAGTATTAAGTGGGTATTTGCTAACTATTTGTTGGTATTAACTAGTTATGTCCCAATTTATCAATATGTTTTGTGGCGTGTATAATGTCTAATTTAGACTATTCCCCATTTATTTAATAAAACAAAGCGGTACTTGGCTCTGGGGCACAAGTTCACATTTCCTGAGTATCCCAAAGCCATGGACATTTTTGCTTCTGGGAGAACGTGGCAAAGAGGTTTAAAGACAACCATGATGGGGATATGTGAGGCCATGGCCAGCTATCCTATCCACAAGTCCGTGCCCTCCCGCATGCGGCACATAACTGGTCTGCTAACAGGGTGGAATACTTTCCAGTTTGGGCAATTTTTTAAAAAGTCTAGAGACACCATTACTTTTCTGAAGGCAGACAAAGCGAACCTCATTGTGGCAATGGACAGAGCTGAGTATATTACCAAAATGGAGATGCTCGGTTTTACGTATGCTAAAGTACGGAGGAAGATTAGTCCTGTTCCCAGTGACGAGAGCGCACTAAACAAGCGTATGAAAAAATGGTCATCAAAGGAATGGATGATTAAAAGTACCCTAAAATGACTCAGCTCCAAAGTGGGAAAGCCTGATATGCACACTCCAGTCTCCTTTGACGTTACAGCACTATACACCAACATGCCTTTAGAAATAATTGATGCTGTGATAGATAGACACTAGGATGGCATTGTAGATGCAGGGAAAGTGGGGAACCACCTCAAGAAGCAGTTTGTGAAGGGCCTTAAAATGTGCCTGTGAAGCATGTATTTAGGCCTTAACCAGACAGCAACTGTTTGGGAAGATTGGTCCCAAGGGGAGCAATCTCCCCCATAGCTAAATCCACAATGACAACCCCGGGAAAGGGCTCCAAATCAGTCTGGAATCCGACATCACACACTGCCCTGGGTCGGCAGGACAGCAAGCTCTGGACAAGTTTCTTGAGCTCCCTGACCTCCCCCACAAGGGCAGCATTATCACTTGCTGTCACTTAACTCCCCCTAGATGTGACATAGGTTGTTGCCATGACACTTGGTTGAATAATGAAACTGACAATTGGCAGGAATTTACAAATGTTCCAAATCCTAACTTGTAATGCTAAACTTTAACTAACTGCAGAACTCTAAACTATCCCTAAGCCAGCTAGGCTGAAGCCTAGAAACTAGCTATCCCCTTGTTGGATTCCTTGTGTCTGCTATTGCAAAGATTGTCCCACTGTGACAATGTCTACCAATCCCCTCAATATCCTTTAATTCAAAATAAACGATGAAAGATCACGATATAAACAGCTAGCAATTATCCATCAGTACTACATTTGGCTTGATCCATATCGGAGGGTAAATGTCGAGTGACTTAACTTTAACAAACAGGTTAATGTATGTTTGTATTGAGATGTGTACTATCGCTACTATGATGATAATTGTACACCTAGCAAACCGAATTTTCGCCAGGATAAGGCTATGGTTCAGGCCCCCGCCGTTATGCGAGACGTCTATTAGACTGATAGAAAGTGAAGACGAGCCGTCTAACAAAGAGCAGTACATTGAAGAACTTCGAGCGAAGGTAATTTGTCAAATTGTTTGTTTTTTGAAAAAAAAATGTACTCTTATTTTCTTAACTTTATTAATTAAGCCTGCCAATCTGCGAATGTGTAAACGGAGTGATATGCCGTACGTACATACCTCTACAAGAGATCCGACTTGTCGTAACTGCGTGAAAAAGTTAAGGGACCATAAAATAGGTTAGTGTCCAAAAATTTAGGACACTTGCTATTTTTCATATCATTCCCGAGGACCCCTCGGTCACCCCAGGACTGTCTGTTGAACTTCCATGAGTATTGTTACGATCCGAAATACTCCAAGACAACTATCACAAATTTCTTGCAGCATACTGCAGCAACCTTGCTCGAAATTATGGATCGTTTTAAGGCAGCTCAGGATGTCAGGCGACACGAACACAACAAAAATGCAAACGTCATATTATTCAAAATAGGTGATATAATCTTGGTTAGGACCAACCCACTCAGTAATACTGAGAATGGCCTAACTGCTAAATTTGCTCCCAAACGTGATGGTCCATACACCATCATGAAGGTATTGAGCCCCAACGCATACGAGATTTATGACAAATCTCGAAATATTTCCATGGGAAACTATAATTTCAAGGATTTATACATGTTTGAGGCCTCAAAACAAAATAGAGAAGAACAACCTAAGCCTATCTTGAGAACAAAGAAGCGTGGTCGTCCTCTGAAAATCAACGATTTGGACTCCATTTGCAAACCAGCCCCTTCTAATCCTCAGGAGGTTGAAATCAAATCAGCCCCAAAACGGAAGGCTAGAAAACCAGTAAAAATTGTTGCCACGACCAAGTCTGGAAGGCAGGTAAAGCCACCCAAACGACTTGGCCAGGTCAATAATGTCCAGCTTCACATGGGCAATATACAAATGGAGCGATTTATCTCGCTGTTTTCGCAGGAATCTTGCTGCGAATTCTTCCATTTTTGCACAAATTACGTCATTCAACAGGGTTATTCGGACCCTATTAATGTGGCTGAAATTTGTCAGCAACTCATGCTGACCCATTTTGACCACCTGGAGGCTTTCAATCTGCATTTCCCTCCACAAGACAATGCAGAGGGACCTTGAGTCTGTTTACTTTAATAATCCTCTCTTAAAAGCTGCGATGTCCCAGTCAAATCGACGCGCCCAACCCAGACCCCGAAGTCTCCCCAAAAAGATTCTCCAGAACCCTCGTCCCCACGTGCCACTCGTTATCCACGTGCCCTGGAAGCCCAGGCACGTTTAAATTTTTCGGGAAATGAGTCCTTAAATCGTCGAATCTAAAGGGCCAAGGAAGAAACTGTCCGGTCCGAGTCACTCAGCAGAAGAAAATCGCCCAGCAGTCTCATTTCAGGGCTATCCATGCTAATCCGGCTCAGGAACCCTAACCACGTGCTCCGGAGGCCCCAGTCGTCGGGCCCCCCTCAGCACTCACGGTACGTGGCTCTCTCTCATTGGAAGCAGTTCAGGCGGCCAAAGAGTCGCTCGATCACCAAGTGATTGCACTGCAGCGTCAATTTGTGTTTTTTCACGAGCTTACCAACTCCATAGTTGGGTTTGAGGTGGATTTCACCTTAGAAACGCTCGTTTCACTGGCGAAACAAGGAAACGAGAGCCTTGTCGATTTCACTCTCATTCATCAACGCATGATGGGAGTCCGAGATGCAAGAATCTACTATCAGGCGTCACAAATCGCCTCCCTCAAGCAAGGGTGGCACTCCTCAGAGAAGAACTGGCATTGTGTGCCGGCTCCAGCGTCAACAACGACTCCCAGCCGTCGCCAGCAACTACAACAAATACTTCGACTGAGGATGCCTTTTATTAGCATCATCCTTCAGGCTCACGTCCAAGGAATCCGGACAATGACCACTGTCGATGTCCATCCAGAATCCAGGAAGCGGCTCTGTCCAGCCCCAACAATGTCCCGCAGCACAGCCGTGGACATTCACACTCCTCCCGTGGACAACAAGCCAGGGATCATGCCTCAAGAGGAGCCAACACCAGGAGCCGCCCGCAAGGTTTTTCGAGGTGTTGGTGTTGTTTCGGTGCATATAATTTCGGGTTGGCAGCAGCCACGTGAAATGTGTGCAGTTACAGAGTGCTGTAACACCGTGCACGTATTAATTTAGGTGTTCACCTGAATGTTCCACATGGGGCACGTAGCGTTTTATTGAATAGTGCATTTAATAAAGTGCTAGCATAGTGGCATTAACGTTGGGAAGGGGAGGACGGTTATTTGGCGTGTGTATGTGAAACTAAACAGGTTTTACTATATTGCCATGCAGTTGTCTGCCCTCCCACAAGCGTATTTTTACAGTTTTGCACGCATTTTTATATTGTGTATATTCAAACAGCGCGCCAAGCTGTAAAGTGTGTGGTTTTTGTGGCTATGGCGCTTCAACCAGCAACACCTTGAAGTTTGCCAGAACTGGCAGGTAATTAAGTCCTTGGTAAAAGCGCCATAGCATATTTTTGAGTTGCCCCAAGTGACCACCAGGTTCCCGCCGTTTTTGCAGGGAGTCTGTGGACCCCAAATTCAGGTGGCTAGTTGCCTCTCTCGTTCTGTTTTTTTTACTGGTGCACGTATGCACGTTTTTTCTCTCCACAAAGTGTTGTGGATCTGGCCATAAAAGTGTTTCATAGAACAGATTACAGAAATCCAA
This sequence comes from Ommatoiulus sabulosus, assembly GCA_034697705.1. Classification (NCBI taxonomy): domain Eukaryota; kingdom Metazoa; phylum Arthropoda; class Diplopoda; order Julida; family Julidae; genus Ommatoiulus; species Ommatoiulus sabulosus. The sequence goes on from JAQGAO010006039.1 coordinate 11,681, forward strand.
AGATAAAGGCGAATTTCGAAGGGGACCTGGTGGAAACTACAACAAGGCGTAAGTTAATTGAAATGCAAAAGTGTATTGCCATATATCATTTTGAGTGTGTTCTCTTGCTTTGCCTTTTGTTCATGTGAGGGCCTTGTGTTAGGCACCACGTGTGGCTGAAACTTGTTTGTCCCAAGTGTGGGACAGACGATAATAAAGATTATTTGTTCAGCACACGGTGCTTTACAGTTGTAACCACTTGTATGTGTTTTTGGTAAAATTACTTTACAGGTTTTACTGATGGGAAAAATTATGCAGGATCAAAGGGTGAAGAGCTCAACAAAGGTGCGTGTTTCTTCCCTTGCCCCAAAAGTGTGCATGTTATGTCCTTGTAGCGTCCTAGGTCACCAGGCCTAGGATTTGTTGAAATCAAAGCCACAGTATGAGATAAATGCTGTGGAGGCTAGATTCGATTTGTTCCGCGTGTTGTTCAGCTCGAAATCACAACAGTTGGAAGTTGAGGCCGTCTTCCGCGGTTCACTGACAATTTTTCCCAAACACTTTTCCCCCGGACATTTTTCCCGGACTTGTTTTTCCCAACATTTTTTCCCAAGAACATTTGTTCCCACCCATAATTTTACCCCGGACATTGTTCCCCCAACATTTTTTCTCAAGGATATTATTTCTATAGACATTATTTTTACAGACCTTTTTTTCCGGGGATATTTCCCCACCAACATTATTTCCCCGGAGATTTTTCCCTGGGCATGTTTTCCCTAACATTTCTTCCCAAGTACATTTGTTCTCAAAAGGAAACATCTTCAAGTGGTCGGAAACAATAACGAATTTGCGTGTGCTGGTTTAAAAATTCGTTACAATTGTTTCCATGCACAATTTTACCCTGTACATTAATTGTCCCCCTAGATATCTTTCCCCAGAATTTTTTTCTTAAAGCCATTTTCTGTACAGGACAATTTTTTATTGGTGACCAGCTGGAACATCATCAGGTGTCACTATGGCGATATACGATCATCTCTCCTTAAACCACCTGCATACTTGGTTAGCATGCAATTTAGGGTCAGTCCCTCCATCCACTGCAAGCACCACTGCCAACCTTCTTATCATG